>JAMKCH010078493.1:0-11749 GCA_023653785.1 Ophioderma brevispina | reverse complement strand
CCATCGGTAACAACGGTCGGCCCTAGTTGGAATAGACTGAGTCACCACCACGGGCCGAGATGCAAACCGGGCCGTCAGGAGGAGTAAGAAGCCGCCTCTAGAATAATCATCTTTCTCATTTACTATCTCTATATCATCGTCAGCAAAGCCACACATCTATTACTGAAATCGACCGATTCCCGAGACCCACCGGTACCCTTATCGATAACTCTATTATCATCAATAGGGTTTAACAACGGTCGTTGAGATTCCTCGCGCCGACACGGAGTGTCTCCTTCATTTCATTTTCATACACACCATCTGTAAAGCCACGGGCGCCGGTGGACTGAAGTTGTTTATCATGCCCTCCTCCGGGAGTAAGTGCCGAGCTGATTGTTTGGTATTGTGAATCATCACTGAACTGAGGCAGAAGTTCTTCCCGTTGATTAGTCTGCAAGGTCGTCGGATCACTTGAATGAATCGAGCCGTCAAAAAGCATGGCTGTATTTCTTTAACTTATAAGAGGCGGCACCGTCGGACTACTCACCGTTGAAAACTCTTCCTCTCACGGTGAATGGAAGGGGTGGATGACCAGCCAATCGTAAATATCAACTTAATCACCTGGTTTACAACATCAATAACTGGCCCTTTATCTTGAATAACTGCAGGAGTGGCTGGTCGGGTTAGCCCTATAAAATGTCTGACAGCCGCCGTGGCCACCGTCGTAACATCGCCTGGAACTAGATTCAAAGGTAGAAACTTGTGTATCTTGAACTTCTTTAGTGTTGATAGGCGGGGTATAGACTCACCGGCGGATGAACCCTGAGGGAGATGCCCCGAACGGAGAAGGAATAGTCTTAGCCTTAGCCTTATGTCTTCTTATTTCCTCTCCATATCTCATCCAATTCATCACAGTACTTCTGAATCTTCAATCCTGACCACCCTTTGTTAATGTTACAAGGACTATTCTTGTACACTTTCTACATTTCACACATGGCTCATGCGGATCTTTGTCCTGGGTCTCGCCGGACCTCCTTGCATGCCCCCCCCCCTTTTGAACACTCTTTTTCGTATGCACCTCCGGTGTAGATGGCGGGTTCATATTGCTGCAAACTCAAGAAGAAAAAGCATACTGTAACACTATGTTAGATACGATAGGATAACCTGCGCCGAGAACCAGGAAATCCAAAGGGTGGCACAGAAAAGGCCAGGAAGACAAGACGGACGACAGAAGAAACAGGGCACCCCTCCCCCCCCCCCCCAAATTTAAGAAATTTTGTATGATTCTCGCTAAGCAGTAGAACATAGAAACCTAAGACTGGCTGCACTGCGAGGCATCGACAAGGGCGAAAACAATTAAACTATTCAGGGAGCATACACGACACAGGGACAACACATATCCCCAATTATGCCCTGGCGGTCTAAGGTGGGACTTACGTAGGGGGGGAGCTAAACCTGGCTAAGGAATAAGCCCACTTAATACCCGCAAGACGAGCAGCGCGAAACAAGAGTCCTGTATGCTCTCGGGGCAACCATGTAAGGGGGAACACATATAATATATTCTGATACTTATGTCAAACACTTCAAATTCTGAACTGCTGAATTCTGAACCTCCGATCATCGATCTTGAAAAGTCTTCAAAAACACCATCAACACAACCTCATCCAAACTTTCGATTCAGCTGGAGATAACGTTAGACTTCTATTCAGATAGAAATAAAGAAACTTAGTCTCCAATAAAAAGGCGATGATGGGGAAAAATTATGTGTTTAAATCCCTTAAAAAAAAATAAAACATGGGCGGCCCCCTAATGCGCAAAAAAGAGCAAAGGATTCTGGGTGCCAGTGACGTCAATGTTGGGCGTTACAGAGGAAGAGCGTGCGAGATCACGAGGATACGTGACATGTGCGGACAGCCCTCAACCAAGAACGGGTGTAATTGTGGCAGTTAGGAGCCCAGCTTTGTCCTGTCTGATTGGCTTTGTCTGAGCACAAAAAACTTCGCATAGTGGGATCATTCGTACTGTATAAAATGGAGAATAAGAATGCATAATTTTAGTATAACACAAAGTTAATGTTCATAGCACAAGGTGTAATGACCCTGCAAGTTCCAAAAATCAACATTACAGGCAATGCATTTGGAATTTCTTGAAGACACTACAAATTCATCCAAATAAGGGGGACATACATGCCGATGGCCAGTGCTTACATTACGTCTGTCCCGAGACTGTGACACAACATTCAATGTCAATAATTCATCAATTTCAAGCACTTTCATATTTATTGAACATTCTCCAAGACAGTACTCAAAGCACTAGCAAGTTAACCAACTCCCCTGTGAACCCCAAGGATGATTCTAGAAATAATAATATACACATATAACAAGGGGGACCTACGGGAGTCCACCAGACGAATAAGCTTACAGATTGTTTACAGACACGCACAAGCTCACCATGAGAAGCTAGAATTACTCCACAAGATAGATGTGACTTCAGTTGTAAACAAAATGATGGTTAGGAAATTATGAGTGACTTTATGGTTAAAAGCAAACATGCTACACATCTTTGGTGAGAAATATTAAAATGCGTGCACTTGTCTCCCTGGTTCACTGCAAGTTAGAAGTAAGAATTAAACTCATTCAAGGTGCATTTCAAGATTTACCCTAAACCCTGCTTTTAGATATCTACAAAACACAATTATTTCCCACAAAAAATTGAAGTGATTCTGATGAGTGCGTTTCCATGTTGTGAGCAAATGCAGGTATGATAATTCTCCATCAGGCCACTATGTTGGTTGTTTGTCATTACCGATACAAAGGACCAATTCTGAATTGCAAGGCCAACTGCAAGTAAGATTAACGGTGCAACAAGATGTTGAGACACTCAAATATTGGTTTCATAATAGTAATTTATATCGATTTTTGACACTCAATAGTGATTTCTTACCTTTGTGTATGGCTACAGAATGTATTAAAAAGAGAGGGAAAGGTGATTTGATTCGCTAATATTTCAATATAAAACAGGTGAATTTTGAAAGTTGCCTCTATATGAAATTAGAAATTTCTACAATTTTTGTACCAAGAAATATTTCTCAGCTTAATCCCTTTTAGATGGGATATTATTGATGGAAATCGTTTCATCAGGCAAAAAATTCAGTAATCCGACATTTTAGTGGGGGCCACCTGATATGTGAATTTCTCGTTCCCCTTAAGCACACATCATTTAAATTACACAAATGTTCAGGCAATACAAAAATCAATTTGTTTATATGTAAATCAGGGGATGAGGCTGTACATTCACAAATTGCTAAAAGGACCAAAGGATACCGAAATACACTGGTCCCCAAACCACTATTTGAGAGGATCATCATAACTACGCATTTGTATTTTTCCAATGATATCACTTCTTTCACAGCATCTGAACATGTAACAAAGATTGTTTTGAGATATACCACTCACATGCTCAGGGAGTGCATTGAATCAAAATAATACCCCAGTAGAAATTCTCAAGTGGTAAGTTGTGCTCTTTCAGGCTTTGCAAATCGCAAAGAATTATGATATTGATATCACATTTATAACCAAAGCAAGATCACAGTAAACTTGAGGAAAACATACTGTGATATCTAGTTTCATGTGTTATCAGATGGCTAAATGTAACATTTGGTATAACATATTATGGTATTGGTTTTACTTGTTTATCAGCTGGAATTAGCATTTGCACCAAATCAACAATTACAGAACCAGTGCAAGTGCATACTAAAGTCATATCTGCCACCAAAGTTGCAATATATGCATGATTAAGCTCCATTTCGCCCTGTGCACTTGGTAAACCTGTATGAAGTCTTGACTCTTTTGGGGTGGTGTTGTGACAATGCTTGCACCAAGGACAAAATGAAATGGATCTATTATACAAATATTGACTGCTATGAGGGCATGGTTGAAACTATATGCCCAAGGTGATCTCGAAACTGTTCTATGCCCCGAGGCGTAATCTGAGGGGCATAGTATGGGTTCGAGATCACCGATGGGCTATAGTTTTAACAGCTCCGAATAAAAGCAGTCACTATTTGTTTTATATACCGAATATATAATTTTTGTATCTGATAGTTAAAAGAACATCTAAGCCTAGGATGCTAACACAGACCTATTATCCATGTGTAGGCCATGGTGTGCATGCATAGTTAAACATTTTGTGTAACTTAGTGTCCAAAACTTGTGAAGAATTAGCAAATCAACCTTTCTTGTGTTGAGGAAGATGTGGAGTCCAAAACGGATCGCCGTTCATCGACTTTGCCATTTTTTTGTTTTTTGTTTTTTTTTTTTTTTTTTTTGTTTTTTTTTTTTTTTTTTTTTTTTTTTTTTTTTTTTTTTTTATCGGAAAGACTGCGTACAATTTCCCTTAACTTGCATTCCGAATTCGCGCAACTTTACGTGGCCTGCAGCTGCGCTATCATCGGTGTCAATTCACATCCTCGAATATTAACGGGTCTTTTTACCTACCGTTTGGATTAGCCATCATGAGCTGCATCTCTGGGATTCCTTTCAGATATTACTCTACAAGCTCAAAGCATGAATACTGATGCTGCAAATTCAGCCATTCCCTTGCTATTGTTTGTATCAGACTTACACTTCAGCACAGGTCCGAGTAAACAAAACATGGTCTGCTTATATCATCTCTTACCCAGCTTCAATATGTTACACTCATCATAATACGGATGAATAGTTCTTACGACAGTCTTTTTACGCTGGGAAGAAGTGTCCCGGGCATAGTTATGAAAACTATGCCCACTCTTCCCGGGCATAGTCATTTGGTCAATTCTTGAAGCTAGTTTGAATTTTATGCCTCCACTTTTTAACTAATCAGAGACAGGGATCTTATAGAGGTATATAATAGAAACGAAACGGGTGATGAAGGATATGATTGTGTATGACAGGTACAAAGGCAGCTTGCCTTTTGAAAAACCCTTTATTGCACTCAATGATATTATGTCCTGCGTAGCCATATGACCTTTGCCAAAAGAATCTGTTCAACATACTTTGATGGTTTATAGGCAACATTGACAGATGTCCAAATTTGATGATGCAACTTTATAATCCTTGAGCATTGAGATTGGGAAAGGGGGTAATAAAAACAGGGTGAAATTTGTTAAATATTCCATATGGGTTGAAAAGAATGTATAGACAGACATGTTAATACTAAGGATTAAAACGTCTAGTTTGCTTGATATACCTCATATAAGATCCCTGTCATCTGATTGGTTAAACGTGGAGGCATTCATATTAAATAGCTTCAAGAATTGAATCAAAAATGAGCTATGCCCTGGGCAGAGCGTGCATAGTTCATAACTCTGCCCGGGGACCAACTCTCCCAGCGTTAAAGGATATTTAAAAGACTGCCGTACGAATATTCATTGTAGTATGAGTTGTCAATATTGACAGCTGGGGAAGAGATGACTATAAGCAGACCATCGCATTTGGTTTACTCGACTGGCTGTAGTGTATTCTGATACAAACAAGAGCAAGGTAAAAGCGCTGGATCGCAGCATCAGTATTCATGCTTTGAGCTTGTAAGTCTATGAAGATTTGAAAGGAATCAGAGAATGCAGTATAGGGCTACTACCAACGAAGGTAAAAAACCGTGAAGTATCGAGGATTATAATTTGACACAGAGGACGGCAATCTGCAGGCTGTTGAAAAAGTTGCCGGAATTGGAGCGTGATCATCGGTCAATGATTTAATGAAATGCAAGGAAAATTGTAAGCATTTGACGACAAAAAAAATGGCAAGAAGCGGATTAAGGCGATCCGTTTTGGTCTCCAACATCACTTCCTAACACAAGAAAGGCTGATTGCTAATTCTTTCACAAGTTTTGGAACCCTACGTTACACCAAAAATGTTAAACCATGCATGCACGCAATGGCCTACACATGATATAGCCTATAGGCCTAATGTTGTTAGAATCTCGGCTTAGAATGTTCTTTTAACCAATCAGATGACAAAAAGCGATGATTCGGTATATAAAACAAATATTGATGCTTTTTATTCGGAGCCATGGTTGACGATAAGGCCCTGGGTGATCTGAAACCATTCTATGCCCCGAGGCGTAATTCGAGATCACCTTGGGCCTTAGTTTCAACCATGCTCCCCATAGCAGTCAATACTTGATAATATTACAATCTTTTGTATTTGCACGACAGTCCAAAGTTCATGGTATATCGGGAAGTATTTCTAACAATGCAAATTTTTTTACAATGGTTCTAATTGTTTGATGGTAAGTGTTAAAACAGGAAACTACATTTTACTTTATGTGAATTAGCTCAAGGTATTAGCAAGTTAACAGTGTGATCCACAGAGACCTTATGGCATTATTGATATTACCCCCTGAATTATACTCCAAGAGTTAGACACTGTGTAACATGTATGGAATACTATCCAACAACATGAAGAATTTGAGCCTGGTTGAAACAATCTCAGCATTCTTAAATTTATACCCAGGAGACCATGAAAGCATTTGATGCATACTGTGGTAAAATTGTCCTAGATATAACAAGCTATTACCTTCTTGTAAAAGGGTGCTGTTCCGATTTATGTGTATTGTGTTCTTCTACTTAATATGAGAGATTAGCACTTGCACATACACACCATTCAATTACCGTAGGAAACAAACTTACGGTTTTGATGGGGAAACAATAATGCAGTTGCAAAGCCTCATTCATACTGGACGATACTGCTGCCACCCGCCTTAAATCCAGAGAGAGATTCTTGAGCAAAGTCCAAGCTCTTGAACAGTCTCTAAGGAGTCTCTAAGGAGGTCAAAGGAGTCGCCTTGTGGAAAGAAAGACTGCGAAGCAACCAAGTAACATCTATCGGTATTGAAACTGTGTGTGAGCATCTCCCAACTGGAACTGACTCCTCATGGGATGAATGGCGAGCCTCAACAGAGTGAGAACCGAAATTGGCCGATCTAGGTTTCCTGGCAGAAGTGGGACTACCTGGAAACAGATTCAGGATGCTAGCTGTGGTTGTGGAACAGCACAACGGACAATGGAACATCTCTGGTCTGCCCATTGCTGGAGCACAACTGCAACCACAAACAAGGACCTTGACAGAATTCAGTGAAGCAGCAAGATGGGGGTTGTATGCTTAGCAATTATCAGATCACACCTGAACTAAATCAATGACAAGGGATCTTATATGAGGATAAATAGAAACTACCATGGGTTACTGAGGAATATGATTGTGTCTGACCGGTACACGAGGCAGCTTTTGCTTTTTAAAAAACTTTCTTTTCTCTTGCATCTCATATGATTATAGTCGCAGTAGGGCCATATTACCTTGCAAAAGAATCTGTACAAAACGTTTTGATGGTTTATAGGCAAACATTGACCAGCGGATTCCAAATCTTGATGACGCAACTTTATATCATCCTTGATCATTTTGAGATGGGAGGGGTAAATTAACAGGGGGGACATTTGTTAATATTCGCATATGGGGTTTGAAGAATGTATAGACAGACATGTTAATCCTAAGGATTACAACGTCTAGTTTGCTTTATATATTCCTCATATATATATCCCTGTCATCTGATTGGTTAAAAGTGAGGCCCTTAATATCAAAACTAGCTTCAAGAATTGAATCAAAAATGAGCTATGCCCTGGGCAGAGCTGCCATAGTTCATAAACTCTGGCCCCGGGACACCCTATACCTCTTCCAGCGTAAAAGACTGCCGTACGAACTATCCATCCGTATTATTGAAGCTGGTGTAAGGATGAAATATAAGCAGACCATCGCATTTTGTTTACCCGTACTGTGGGGAGTCTGTGCTAGTGTAAGTCTGATACAAACAATAGCAAGGAAAATGCTGAATCGTGCCGCATCAGTATTCTGCTTTGAGCTTGTAGTGTCTATGAAGATTTGAAAGGAATCAGAGTGCAGCTCTAGGGCTAATACCAAACAGCAGGTAATACAACCGTGAAGATATTCGAGGATTATCATTTTGAACACAGTGCGGCCCATCATGCAGGCCTGTGAAAAAGTTTTGCCGCATTCGGAGCTGTGATCATCGAGTCAATGATTTTTTAATGAAATGCAGGAAAATTGTACGCATCTTGCCGAATGGCAAGAAGTCGATTACGGCGATCCGTTTTGGCTCCACACACACTTCCTCAACACAAGAAAGGCTGATTGCTATTCTTCACAAGTTTTGGACCCTAAGTTACACAAATTGTAAACCATGCATGCACGCCATGGCCTACACTGATATGCCATAGCCTGTGTTGCATCCTGGCTTAGAATGTCTTTTAACCAATCAGAATGACAAAAATCTATGTATTCGGTATATAAAACAAATATTGGACTGCTTTTTATATTCGGACCATGGTTGAAGCTATAGGCCCTGGGTGATCTCGAAACCATACTATGCCCCTAGGCCGTATGGTTTCGAGATCACCCCTTGGGCCTATAGTTTCAACCATGCCCCCCCATACAGTCAATATTTATATAAATCTACAATCTTTTGTATTTGCACAACCGACCAAAAACGTCATTGGTCATTATCTTGGAAATATTTCTAACAATTCAAATTGTTTACAATTGGTTTCTAATTGTTTGTATGATTAATGTTACAACAGGAAATATACATTTACTTTATGTGCAATTACTCAAAGGTATTAGCAAAGGCTAAAGTGCTGACCCCATAGACCTTATGGCCATATTGATATTACCCCCTTAATTATACTCCAAGGTAGACAAATGTGTAACATGTATTTGACTACTCTCCAACAACATGAAGAATTTGAGCCCTTGTTAGAACAATCTCAGCATTCTTAAATTTATACCCAGGATGACCATGAAGCATTTTATGCCTACTGTGTTAATAATTGTCTGGATATAACAAGGCTATACCTTCTTTTAAAGGTGCTTGTTCCGATTTATGTGTATTGTGTTCTTAATTATATGGAGATTGATTAGCACTTGCACACACACCCCATCAAGTACCGTAGGAAACAAACTTACGGTTTGATGGTGGACACAATAATGCATGTTGCAAAGTCCTATTCAATATGGACAAGATACCTGCTGCCCACCCCCTTAAATCCAGAGGAGTGTTTCTTAAGCAAAGTCCACCTCTTGAAACAGTCTCTAAGGAGGTCAAGAGAGTCGCCTTGTGGAAAGAAAGACTGCCATCAACCAATTAACATCTATCCGGTATTGAACCGGGTGAGCATCTCCCACCTGAAACTGAACTCTCATGGGGAATGGCGATTGCCTCAACAGATTGAGAACAGAACTGGCGATATAAGGTTTCCTTGCAGAAGTGGGGCTATCTGGAAGCAGATCAGGATACTACCTGTGGTTGTGGAACAGCACCACAGACAATGGAACATCTCTTGGTCTGCCCATTGCTGGAGCAACAATGCACCAAACAACAAGGACCTTGCGGAATTCAGTGAAGCAGCCAGATGTTGTATGCTTACCATATATCAGATCACACCTGAAGTGAATAAGCCGAATACGCCGTCTTATGTAATAAGATGATGATTATGTAGTTTTGTCGTGCACGACAGATAATCAAAGTATGGTTTTCTATGGGGAACGATTACGATAGAAGGCAAGTTCAAAACAAGGTTTGCGGTTTTCTTTTGCACCTGTTTGTCCAATAAACCTTGAAACGTTCCGGCTCGGTGGTCTACAACCGATCCAGTGAAATTGAGAGAAATTCGTATCCTAAAAAATCTGCCCCTGTCAGTTACTGACAAATTCTGACACAGCTGTCAGAAATCTTGTTTATTATGACAAAACAAAAATAAAACAACAAAATATCAATGGCAACACAGTTTTGACAACTTATTTTATTATTTATTCCACTACCTACATCCTGAAACTTAACAAAATTTCATTGTGGGCAAATACAATTTTTTTTTAATAGCTCTTGCATGGCCCCTACTTACAACATTTCCTCAAAATTGTGTAGCCACTGGTGAAATTGTTCTAAAAGACGCCATTTGCATGGTCCACAGCTGGCTGCCTTTGCGCAACCTCAGGGTGGGGGGTAGACATGATCTGCTCTGATTTGGGCGTTGGGGATTTCCAACGGTCATTGGGGAACTGCTACGTTCATTACTATGCAGTCTCGGGCCCAGTGACAATAAAAATCCATCTCTTACACCTTTGTTTAAAGAAACAAAATATCTTATTATTTCATGATCAATTGAGAAAAATTATTGCTTCAAATCCGTTGGGGTTAGTGGATTAACCCCGCTGCAAATATTGCAATTCCAATTATGTCATTTTAGATTTAAATATTCGTACCATCACCTAGTTTTTAGTCAATTGCCTGTGTTAACCGTTTGATATGCGTAAGAGGTGCCCCTTCTAACCGTTAGTCTTGAAACAGACTAGCACCCGGAAGTTGAGAATGCCCGTTTTGAAATTTGCTGTTGCTGTTAGGTTGGCATGTCCTACCCCCTACTGCAACCTGTTGCCACCAGTAACCTAGAACACTTCCTTCATTAAATTAGCCATTTTGCCACAATGCATTGCAAATTTAACGTTTGCTGATCTCTGCAACTTGTCTCTCCCTGTAACACAATTAACTCTTCATGAGTTGAAAATTGTCACACAAATGCAAAAGTTTTGCATGTATGTGGAGAATAACAGAAGTAGTATCTTTAATATGGCGGCAGTGTACACAAACTTTGGCTATATCACGGCAGAATTTTTAAGGTTAGGTTTGAGGGTTCGGATTAAAGTAGCCATTTGGGAGGGGGAGGAGGAGGTATTAGTATTTTAATGACACAACCACACTAATTTTGTCATACAGTCCATGAAGAATTTCAATCACTTTACCTCAATACACTATTACAACATATCCAATGTTAGGTAAGAAAGACCAGTTTTAAGGTTTTAGGCCGAGTATGACTGGAAACAAAACGCACATAAAATCGCAGACCGACCCGAAGGTCAAAACTGGGACCACAGTGGTGCGCAGTGCTGGAAGCCCACTGCGCTAACCTAATCCCTCCCTAACAGTAGCCATTAGTAAGTCATTTCAAACTACAAACAAGTTCAAATTTTCCAAGTGTAATGGACTGATTTCAATCATGGGCTATTTGTAATAACAAATTCGGAATAAAACCACACCAACAATATGCATTGAACTTGATGATTAAAACTTATCATATTCCCATCTAGTTTGTTGGGCTTTTTCCAGGTATTTAAAGCTTTAGTACAGATTATAAATATCGATGAGCATGCAAAATCACTGATTGACAAAGCGATATGACCGCTGTGCTGTACAGATTTGTTTTGAGGAATCATCTTGTGCAGGTTTGTAGTTCTCTATTGCACTTTTTAACAGGGCAAAATAACCAAGGTTCTTGGCATAGCCAAAATTAAATGATGCTCAAACACACTTTTTGATGTTTTTTTGCAGGATAAAAATTTGTCAGATTAAGGTTTCCATATTGGCCTGATTTATCAGCCATTATTGAATAGTGTGAAATTTATTTGATGGCAATAAAAAACAAAGAATAATGAAAATACCATGTCTATGATGCATGCTGAACTGATGCGCCAAATATGTAGGGTCCGAGGGTATACACATCGAAAACATAAACTTTAAGTGGTGGGGGCTGAACTTTCTGAACATAATAACGCGTGCTTCATAAAAAGGGAAGGGAAGGGAAGGATGGGGTTCTGTACCCCTTCTCCACACAGTGTATATGAATGTTTGGTACCTTTCCAGCAGCTGTGTATATAGCCTCAACAAATTG
>JAMKCH010078489.1:0-14012 GCA_023653785.1 Ophioderma brevispina | reverse complement strand
TAATTTACAAGAACTCATAACTAATGAATAATTAGAATTCCCCCTTACATGTTTTTAACATATATATGTTATTAGATCATTAATTCAGCATTAAGGCAAACTTATCTTAAGGCATCTTATGTTGCGTTTTTTTTTTTGTCAAGAATATGATATTAATTTGATGCCGTGAGGTGGAATAAAAAAGGGTTATGTTATTTAAACAACAAAAATAGCTCACTAAAACTAATGAGTTAATATTATAAACTAATGACTGGTTATATTTCAGCCGTATATTCCATGTTGGATTATTTTGTTTAAAAAAATTTTGGGATTTCGCATATTGGTAAATGGAAAGAAATAACATCATCAGCATTGAATTGCAGATTTGGTCGGTGTCCTTTATTTGTTGCCATAAAGATAATCTTCAGCTTATTTCCAATTCAGATAAAATGCACATAAATGGTACACTCATGAAAAACAAGAGGAGATGACCAAAAGGCCTGCATGCCCAACTTGCTTAAAGAGGTTGCAATGAGAGATTTTGCTATCAGGGTGTCCCTAAAAAAATCAAAAGTAGTGGGATTTTGCCCTGATGCCAAGCTTTCCATCAAAAATAAAATCACCATCTGAAAAGATTAAGCTTGAGAAATGTTTATTGGGTAACAAAAATGTGAAATTTTTAATTTTGGATCTATATGAGCAAATACGAATTGAAACCCTTGTTTTTATATTATACCTTTACGCCAACTCTAAATCACCTTTCCTCCTTTAAAATACATTTCGAATATAGTCAAATGCAAGGTAAGAATCTCTAAGTGTTTAATCTACCAGGTATATGAAATTACTATATGACACAATATTTGGTGCCTCAAAATCTCTCGTTCACCTTTAAAACCTCTCCATTCAATTGCATTAAAACATTACACACGCACACACACACATGCTCACCACATACCCATACCACTCTCCCCACACTAATTAAAGAATAATGGCACATTTTTTGAAGGCACCCTTGTCTTTTCAAGAGTGTCCCGAAGAGAAGGAAGGGGTAAATGGATAGAAGGTAATGAAGATTGGACATCCGTGGTGGGATTCGAACCCGGGAACCTGTGCTCCATTTCCCCTTTGGTCTTGCGGCAAGCCACAGAGTCCGCTGGCCTGGCTTCTGCCCATATGTGTTGGTACGATGCGTCAGCCATCTTTTTGGTCTTATACATTTTCTCATTGAGTTTTTTATTATTGAGTTTTGGTCGTATAGGGTTAATGATATTTTGCTATTATTTGGCCACATTTTACCGCAGAGTAAAGTTGTGCCTCTGTCCAGTGTTTATTTTACGGTGAAAGTTATAGGCCATGATAAACGTTTTTCGATTTTATCCATCTTCCGTGCATTAGGGTCACTAAAAATTTTAAAATATTTATGTACCCAAGAAATCTGTATCCACAAATGAAAAGAGTGCACATTTATTTAGAAGCAATGTCAGTGACCAATAGAGCTTTTCAGATCTTTTTCTAAACTGGATATGCAGGTCCCTTGTGTACTTTACTACTACTCTGCCCACACTTTTGACGAGATTTCAAGCTATTTCAGGTGTCACTTCCCCTTATTGAGCTCTAGTATCTGTTCATACATAAAGGGCAACATATACTCACCTCGCTCAATGATTTTTAAAAATGTAGGTCGCTGAATCCCATTGCCTTTATTGGTAGAAATATGGTTTTTAAGACAATAACTTGCATATTTTATAGGTTTATGCAATAAATTAGGTCCGCCCTGCCCATGGGCTTTTCTTTGAGAATGTCAAAGTTAAAAAAAAAATCGGATTTTTTATTCCTGTCACACCAACGTTCATTAAATTAAAGGGGTTTGGGGCCTGTCGACGATTCCCATTCGTTCTGAAAGGTTGTATGCTTTACCCAATCAGTAAAATAGAAATTCGATGACATGATACCGGATAAGCTTAAAGGCCATATTTAAAAAATGTTCCTTTTCTCATGAAGAAAATATACAAGGCAAATGCACTGAATAAATTCCAAACACCAAACTTGAACCATTCAACATAAGGAAATGATATAAGTTCTTTTACGTCACTAAGGAATATTAGAAAATCTGATACTTTTACATTTGTCTTATTCCAGAAATAATATTTGGCAGCTTGGTCCAATATAATTTTGGTCATTCATAGACTACAATATTTATGTGACCTAATCCTCCTCTTCACCCATCCTCTCTGTTCATGACACTATCTGTTCTTTGATTGATACCAAACAAAGGAATTGATAGCGTGTCTCATACTCTACGACAAGCTATTCAATTGAATCTGGTATGAAGCCTTTACATATTTGATACAAAAATTTCTTGTAAAATGGGTTAAAGCATCTTATTCTGTTCAACAAAGTTGAGCATTTCAGCTTTTAATACAGCTTTTTAAAATGATACAAGAGCGGTCTAATATTTGGATTGTGATAACAGGCTTGCTGTATTTTGCACAACGAAACGGGCACAGTGCACCCATTGGATTACGAGCCATTTCGTCATCGTATACCTTGTACATGACAGAACAAATCTGTAATCTCAATGGGTGCACTGAGCCTGTTGTCTTCACACTGCAAAATGCAGTAGCTGAGAGAATAGTCCAAAACTTACCTTTAATAAGAAAACTCAATTAAACAAAACCAAGTCTCAGATACAGAAATTTAACATTTTGATGCGGGTTGGGATCAAAATTTCTTATATTTTTAGCACTAGCCATATTGCCTGTGATGCATTAAGTTTTTCATTCCAGTGGATATGTAAAAGTTGCATTAAAAATATTATATAGGTTTGCTTGATTGTCCTGGTATCTTTGTGCAGCCAGATGTCTCACATTGAATTAAACTTGTATATCATGTTTTTCATTCAAGGACAACTGATAAAGGGCCATTCTTTCTCCGTTATAGTGTTCAAAAACCATTTTTCGTGTCGCTTCACAGTCATACCATTTTTAAAGGGCTGTACGATTGCTCGATTAAATGACTGCTTCTAGTATAAATTCTACTTAGGATTAGCTTTCAAAAATGATGTGGGCTAGAACTTGTAACCGTCAAGAAAGTATCAAGCATTAAGGCTGATGATCCATAATTCTTGTTTTTTTTTTTTTTTTTCGCCATGTCGCCAGCCCAAATCCATGCTTTGAAATGTGTCCCCTTCCGTTACCACAAGATCACATTCACAGGTAACATACATTTTTTTTTTTTTAATTTCACTGTTAAGGGTTCAAACACTATAATATTGGATTTAAGTTTCATAAGAGTTCTCTGAGAGCATTCGCCAATATGCAAGAGCCAGATATTTTACCATAATTCAAATTGCTACAAAATTGCCAAACATAAACGGTAGAAGAATGTCTTAATATCCGATAAATCAAGCACAGGTCAATGTTATAAATAATACATGTTTTGCAATCAAAATCTGGTTTTTGAGTACATTTCCAGTCCTGGTAATAAGAAACCCCTCACACGTTACTTTCATGCCCGCGAAGATATGTTACCTATACGTCCCTCTGGGCTCGGGATGGCTTAGCTAAACCCGTGATATATAAAGTGAATCCAAACCAGGACATGTAGTAGGTATTGGAGAATGTAGCACAGAATGATAGTATGAGATTAATCGGTAAAGCCATGTACTTTGATTTTAAGAATGGCACGCTGAAGAAAAAGGCCGGCCAGATACGTTACCCAGATACGTTACTTAAGTGTTAACGTTAGGCAATATACTAAAAATACATCGGTCCTCGGACCGCTTGTGTCGCCTGCCGTCGCGGTTAGTGAATGATAGGCCTAACATGACCTTTGACCTTGATATGTGACCTTTGACCTCATCAACAAATGAGGGATGCCATGCATATGTTGCACCTATGATTCAAGTTTGGTTCCAATTGAACTTCAACTTTTCAAATGAGGTCAATTTTACAGTTTCAGCCTATTTTACAACTTGACCACACATGACCTTTGACCTTGGCATGTGACCTTTGACCTCATCAACAAGTGGGGGATGCCATGTTGCACCTGTGACCCAAGTTTGGTTTTAATCCATCAAAGTATGAGGATATTACATGCAAATGTTAACCCTTTTTCACAACAGACAACAACCGACAACTACAGTGGACAAAGTGATCCCTATGTGTCTTCCTGCCTTAGGGCAGGCGACACAAAAATCAGATATTTTTTTAAGATCACCCATGCATTGTTCAGAGTTCTGAAAATATTAAAGTTTACAATTTTTAATGATTTTCAGGAATTCGTTAATGTTGATATTTGGTCATTTTTGAGACCAAACCTGAACACTTTAACGGAGAATGGCCCTAGAGCAGTAGCATTTTCCAATACATGTGAAGTCAAAATATACCAAACTGTTAAACAAATTGTATGGCTAGTGTACATGTTAAGACTTTGCAGAAAAGGAGGTTTCATTTTATGTGCATTTACAATTAAATATCTGTATATTTTTTGAAAGGTGGGTGGGTGGGTGACCCTGATATCTCTAACATTTCTCACAAATACTTTAACCAGTTATTGTCATGTGATGCACTTTTAACCAATCAATGTGCAGGAAATAATAGATGAAGTTGATATGGTGGTAGCTCTCAGTCAAATCCTTCAATTAGACCATTGTGTTTGGGATATACTGCAATACCTCAGCATTTCTTGCTATGTTTAAAGAATGTAGATCATCACCAAATTTGGTATTCCATGATGACTTCTTTTAATGTTTTTAATACTGCTGGGCTGTGTTGCCTTAGTGCTATGGCAAGGAGCAATGGTTTACTGTTGGGTGAACTGCATACTTTACTGGCCAGGTTGGTGGCATATACGTGTGTGATAGGCTGTGGATATAAAGAAATAGATACAAGAATGGTTAATACTAGAATTTATTATTTTCTTAAAAGGACCCATGTATCAAGTGCATTTGCTATTGCACAAGAAACTGAAACATTTTGTGCAGGTGTTTAATAGACGTTGCGACTTTCGTTGAGCTTAAAGGGTGGATGACCCAATTTAGCTGTATTAAAGTTTTCATCTTGATAGTTAGAAATGGCATTCACCCCAAAAAACCTGTGGTCATAAAAAAGTCTTGTGCAATTACAACAACAGATACAACAACAGACGACCAGTGGACAAAGTGATACCTATGCGTCTTCCTACCTTAGGCAGGCGACCCAACAGACAACATTCAACAAACACAACAACCAGAAGGGACAAAGTGATCCCTTATAGTCTTCTACCTTAAGGGAGGCAAACAACAGAAAACATCAACATCAACGATTTCTTCCAAAGTAAACAAATCGCGGCCCCTTATATTTCATCAGTTTTTTTGTGCACTGTTGAATTGGAAATGGCTAGTAAAGACCTCTGTAAGTGGTTAAGCTAATACACCGTATTTGTCAAGAAAGGACCATTTTTAGGCATTGTTCCAAAATCGGATCCAACTTTTATGCGAAAGAAAGCAGGTCGAAATGGCATCTTCAAGGCCGCTTTCTTTAAAATTCTTAGTGTCTGTTTTTCACAAAGATAAGTAATTGTTGTGTTATGACCTCACACTAGCACTTTAGACACAAAAAATGGGCATTTTGAGTTGGGAAAAAAAAGCTGTAGTTGGCTTTTGAAAGGCAGGGTGACACAAAAGTTATGTTCCGCACGTCCCAAAAATTACCTCATTATTAGACCGTATTTTTACAGTTTCAATTTTCACGCTTTACCATTTTTTGATTACAGTGGTTTTAGGGCATATTGATTAAAATCATTCAGGTTATTTAATCAGCATCAAAATAAAACACGTAAATGAATGGAAATACAATGTATTAATTGGAATTAACAGTCCCATCCCTATGGATTGGGGTTGTTCGACACGCCCCATATTAGGAAGTTATTGTTGGAAAATTTGCCTTTCGTTATGCAGTATGGTTTTTTTCCCATTTTGGCCAAAATTAGAAAGATGCCTGCCCTTCATAGACATTCATTTGCTTTCTAAGAGAATTCTATGAAAGGTATCATCTCAAAACCAGTGCCTTTGGGTGTACAAGATTTGGGCAAAGTGGTCCCATTTGGATATTAAAAATGTCCAAAATTGCCAAATATAAAACAACTCTTGACAAGCATTCTGGGATTAGGTCGCCAGCTAGCTTCCATCTGTCGTCTGCGAGCTGTCGTCTGACTAATACTTTTACCTGGTCGATAGTGGCCAAGGACATCTTGGGTTTCTTTATATTTGAAAAGCGGTAATGACCCACACATAAAATGGTCACACCTTGATGGTGTTCATAACTGTTTTGTCCATCCTATGTGGTATCATCACATTGGATGAGGTGGTTCGCAGATGTTAAACCACTCCTGATGAAGTGTGTAAAAAGTCGCTGATAAGTCGAGGGAGGTAGGGACAGACGGGGCGAAGAACAGGTCAAAAATTGTTGTTCGGTGAACAATTATAAGACATATCAAGACAAGAAATATAAAAATTAAAAATTGCCTCAGTGAGCTAGCCAGGAGGAAATCAGGAGCAGGAAACCGCTGTCATCCAAAGGATGTGATTCCTCAGACTCACTGATGCAAGCAAACACAATTGATTTAAAATACAAAATATTGCATGAATTTCATTTAAAAACAAGAAATCGGGACAGCCTAGCGAAGAAACAAGAAAACCCAACATGTCCCAATAAACCCAATAACCACAAGCCACCAAAACCCAAACCCATCCAACCCACCCTAACTAATAAGTCCATTCCATACTTCACCGCACTGCATCGCAGTGCAGGGTCAAACCCGGACGACGACGAAACATCTCCGACCCAGCACAGCGTAGCTCAATGCAAATTTTTGAACTGCACGGCTTAATATGATCAATTTAATAACTCCTCAGTTGATCGTCGTGTGCAGTCTCAGTGATTGTGACGATCTGACACTCTTGAATATTATGAGGACCATCCATAACATCTTCGACCTGGATGTGAAACTTTGTCCTAGTGTCATAAGAGAATATCATCAGGACTCATCTTCCTTGGTATAATAGTAGATCCTACCAGGAGAAGCGGGTTCGGAGGCATCTTGAGCGTCTTAGTCTGATGAAGATACATTTCACTTATTGTTCAGAAGACAAACTCAGTAAACTCATTTTAATGCTAAAATTGACTGTGTTACTGACAAATTTCTTTGTTGTAGTACTAAGGACATGTTCATTTCAAACACATAAAAAGTGGGGGGGCCTTTGATCATCTTCAAAGGATGACTCTGTACGCTGATCTGCCAATGACTTTTTGAGTTTCTTTGTTAGTTGAAAAGATTAGAGGGACAGTATAATGTACTGCTGGAGCTCTCCAGGCAGATAGGATTTACAAATGCTAATGCCAATCTGGACTCTGAAGTTGCTGAAATAATTGGCCACATGTCCAACAAGGCTTGCAATATGGACACACTTCCTTCCTGCCTCATTAAACAGAACTTGAAATAACTATACCTTATCTCACAGGTATAGTAAACAGTTTCTCTTTTGACAGACAGGTTTTCCTCACCATAATTGAGAAGGCAGCATCGGATAATACAGCACATTGGCGATCATGATCTGGGTGAGCCATTGCAATCTGCTACAAAGACTCACCATTCACTGAAACAGTCCTTCGCCAGATTAGATTACATCCTTCAAGCATTGGCTTGTCGTGCTAGTATTTCTCGACTGGAGTGCTGCCGCGACACCATTGACCATGATATTTTGATGATTTTTATTTTTAAAAAGCGTAAACCAGTGTTGGTATCACAGACACTACCGTTGTCTCGTTTAGAACATATCTAACGACTGAAAGTACATGAGTAATGGTAACCATGAAATGTCCAAGCCGCATATTTTCAACAAACTCTGTTCTCAGGGACCATTGTAGGCCCGTAGGTTTCCTAATGTATACTCATGCAGGCGGTGACATTTTATTAGAATCATGCACTGTTAACCTCACTGCAGATAGCTGATGTAACTCAGCTTTTTATAAGTTTTAATTAAAAAGTATTCCAGGTGTTTGTGAGCCGACTCTTCAGACACTTTCAACTGTATATCGGATATAAACACATGGGTGTCAAATACACATGCGGAGGTGAATCAAAGATAAAGACAGAATTTATTGTTGGTATTTGAAAGGGAGACTAACTTTAGCAACAAGGTTAGTCCTACAAGAGGTGGACCTTTTGTTTCCTTCACAATATGTGAAAAGTTAAATGTAAATGGTCGAGAAAATTCTCATGGATGGGCTGGATGAGGGAAATTGTCTCACCCGTACAGAACACTTTTTTTAGAGGATGTTTGTAAGAAGAAATAAAAAAAGAAAAATGGGTTTCCACTCTGTAGGACTAACCCTGTTAAAACCCAGGCGTTAAAGTTGGTCTCCCTTCAAGAATATCACAACCATTGTTTTGCCAAGCCTATGTTTGAAAGGTCGGCCTCCAATACGGTTAGACCTGCGTGCACACCTATGTTCCGCATCTGTTTGCGTTTTTTAAAAGTTTTTTTAAGAACCGTGGGCTTCACATTGGAGCTATCTTGTAAGTGGTAAATACACAATATTGTAATTATGGCGTATACGTAGGTTTATATCTCAACACCCCCCACCCCACACTCCCACCCCCACACCACTTTGTCCCGCATGAACTATTGCCAATCATTAATATATGGTCTGCCACTGAAATTGATCTAAAGGCTCCAGTGCTGCTAAATAAAGCGGCGTGCTGGTGTTTGCATGTGGTCGGACCAGAGGCTCGTCAAAAACTTTTGATTCACTATTCATTGGTTGCCTCTTAAGGAAACGTATCGGATTATAAAAATCTTCGTTTATTGTGCAGTGTATAATGTCGCTTCCGGGAGGTGCTCATTCTACATTACGGAGGTCTAAGGTGTTGTGGACAGTAATTCAGGACAAGACGAAGGCTACGGTCTTATTCTGATGTTACACGGCTTGTTTATCCCTCGTACCAAAGGTTTAGATTTGGCGCCCGTTCACTTACGTAACTGGTCCTATGGCGGTGGAACACAAAGTTCCTGTGTTAATATTAGAGAGGCACCTTCCAAAGTGTCTTTCACGCTCCTGAAAACTACTATGGCCTGTGATTTTAAAAATTGGTTAACTTTGGAACTTTGATAGTTTTTTAGTTGTATATTAGTCATTATTTTAAGTAGTTGTTGTGTAAGGCGCCGTGTTAGTAGGAGTGCTATAATTAAATTGCATTGATTAGTATGAAGGGGCCATGAACTAAGGAGTGAGTCATAGCCTTCATGCGCTATGTGCAAGTATATTCTCGTGCGCCCGAATTTGTATGCTTGCGATTTTACAGCTATTGTCAAGCATATCTCGTGCCGGCGCTTGTATGTTGCGATAACGCTGAGATTATGCAAGTCGGCCACGTTTAAAACTGCCTGAAAAGCCTAGGGTCGTCACTTCCTTAGTTCAGGATCAGCATTGCATCTAAGTATTGAGAAAGGCAACAGTGATTGCCGAAACGTTCCAAAGGAAGTGAACATGTTTGGATCAGAAGTTAGCAACCTGTTTTAAATAATATCATAGGTTGCTGCCCAGGGGGGGGGGGGGGGCCCCCCCCCTAGATACGATAACTGCGGTACAGAATCATACATACAAATTATAGTAGAAATAAACATAAGAAAACCCACCTATCCTTTCCTAGGAGTAATTTTGATGTGAAAGATGGATTCTTATCTCGGGACGGTCTCCATCCGAGAACTTGCACCTAAAATATGGATTAGAAATATATATATTACAATTTGCATAGATCTTTTAGCTCGTATAGTTATCGATAGTTATAAGTCATGGTTTTAAGACTGCACTGGAAATTAGATTGCAAGGAAATCTCCAGAAGATAGATTTTAAAAGGACGGTGTACAGCTTTATCCTGTGTGTCTTAGTCTAACTCATGATTATAAGCTTACACCAAGGCTTAGGACCTCAGTTACGAGACCAATGGCCACATTGAAAATCGGGTGCGCCCTCAAGATTTTTAAAAAAATCGATTATTTTTGCATTGGGTTGTAAAAGCTTTATATACAAAAGCCCCCACCCGAAATGATTAAGGGACCAAATCAGCCTTCCTTATGGGTAAACAAGACGATTTTATAAATTTCACGTCGCCGGCGACGTTTAATTCAGCAGACTACGAAAATGGCGTTTAAAACAAGAACTGCACCACCGTATGGCATGTTTCCCACGGGATGCACACTGTTTTGATGGTCTATAACTTTTGTTGTGTGGTTTTAATATCAGGAGTCTGAGTCAAAAAGATCATGTAATATACACACTTGTTGATTAAAGTTATGGAAAACTAAAAGTTGGGCTAAAATTACCTGGATGGTCTTTTCCTTCAGATCAATGTTCCTTTCGCGTTTCGGGGTATGTATTTGATGGTAAAAATAGTTTGTTCTTCCGGCTAGAATATCATTGAGAGCAAATTGAAGAAATATTTATATTGTGAAAATGTATCAGTGCGCTTTAAAGATATTTCAGAGAAGGTGTGGGGCTTGCAAAATCTATAGGCAAAACAGTTCAGTGTTAGTGGAAATATGTGACATAGTATATTTCAATTGGGCCATACGATTGTGTTGCTTTGCCCTTGAATTTCCATGTATGCAAGCACACTGCAATGTGTTCCCTTTGAATTTCCACTGCAATGCAAGCGCACGCAATTGTGTTCCTTTGTGAATTCCACGGCTATTGCAGAGCAAACTGCAAGTGTTCCATTGGAATTCCACTTTCGATTGCAAGCACCACTGCCATGGTGTTCCCTGTGAATTTCCACTGCTATTGCAAGCACACACTGCAATGTTCCCTTTGAAATTTCCACTGCTAGTTGCCCCCCCAAGACACTTGCAATGTTTCTTTGAATTGCATGCATACTGCAAGCACACTGCGGTTGTTGTTTCTCTTGAAGTTCCACTTGTATTGCAAGCAACACTTGTGGTTGTGTTTCTTTGAATTTTAAATGCTATGCAAGCACATGGTGGTGCCCCTTTGATTTCCACTACTTTTGGAAATGATCATGCATGATACAGGCCATGAATGATCGTGATGGACTGCAGAAATACGATATTTGATGTGTACGATGTACATGCTAACTCAATTAGCATGCTTAGTGTGCCAATAGGAGCGAGACTTTCGGGAGCTGCAATTATAATTGCATAAATAAAGGTTAGTGTGTTTATTCCCCTACGTAGCAGTTTAAAACTGCATGAAAGCTATGCGTCACCCTTGTTCAGGATCAGGCATTTGATCTAAGACTTATTGAGAAAGGCCACAGTGGTTAACTGAAATGCCCAATAAGTGAACATGTTTTTGGATCAAGTTTAGAACCTGTTTTATAATAATATCATAGGTTTTCTGCCGGGCCCCTAGAATAACTATAACTGTCTTGTACCAGATCATACATACAAATGTCATTGAGTAAAAAATAAAATAGAAACCCACCTCATGCCTTCCTAGGAGTAACTTTTGTGTGAAAGTGGATTCATTAATAAAAATCTTCACAGGGAGGGTCTCCATCCTCGAGTAACTGCAAACCTAAAATATGGATTAAGAAATATAGATATTACAATTTTTGGCATAGCTTTTAGCTCGTATATTTCGATTTAAGTTATAAGTGTACTGTGTAAGACTGCACAAAACTGAATTAGCCCTTGGCAAGACATCTCCAGAAGATTCACAAAGGACTGTATCAAGCTTTATCCTGTGGCTTTAGTCTAACTCATTATTATAAGCTTCCCAACCAAGGATAGGACCTCATTTAAAGAGACACTGGCACATTTGAAAAATATGCGCCCTCAGATTTTTTAAAAATCTCTATTTTGGCAATGGTTGTAAAGCTTTTATCTACAAAAGCCCTCACCCGAAATAATTAAGAACCACTCAGCTCCTTATGGGTTAAACAGAACGATTTTATAACTTAACGTCGCCGGCGCGTTTATAATTTCAGCAGACTACGAAAATGGCGTTTAAAAAACCACCGAACCTGCACACCGTATGCATGTTCCCCACCCCGGTAATGCACACTGTTTGATCGGTCTAAACCTTTGTGGTTTTAATATCAGTGAGTACTGGTCAAAAATATTCATGTAATATCTCCACACTTGTTTGATTAAGTTATGGAAAACTTAAAAGTTGGGCTACAAATTACACTGGATGTCTTTTATCCTCATATCAATGTCCTTATCTGTTTCGGGTGTATGTTATTTTAATGTGTAAAATATATTTCTGTTCTTCTTCAATGGCCTAAAACCGCCTATCATTTTTGAGATGCAAATTGAAGAAATTTTCATATTGTGTGAAAATGTATCGTTCCCGCCGCTTAAAGATATTTCAAGGAAGGTGTGGGCTTGCAAAATCTATAGGCAAAATTTCGAGTTTTAGTTGAATATTCATCCGTCCTTATTTCCACTTGGCATACTATGTGTGCTGCCCTTGAATTTCCATTGCTATTGCAAGCACACTGCAAAGGTGTTTCCTTTGATTTTCCCATCCCCCACTGCATTGGCCAGCGGCACTGCACTGTGTTCCCTTGTAATTTCCACTGACTATTGCAAGCACAATAGCAATGTGTTCCCTTTGAATTCCAACTGCTTTGTGCAAGCACACACTCCCTGCATGTGTTCCCTTTGAATTTCCACTGCTATTGCAAGCACAACTGCAATGTGTTCCCTTTGAATTTCCACTGCTATTGCAAGCACACGCAATGTTTTCTTTTTTCTTTGAATTTTCCCATTGCTCTCTCCTCTTGCAAGCACACTAGCGGGTGTGTTTTCTTTTTCTTTGAATTTCACTGCTCTTGTCAAGCACACTGTGGTCAGTGTTTCTTTGAATTTCAACTGCTATTGCAAGCACACTGTGGTGTGGCTCCCTTTTGGAATTTCCATACTTTTTGGAATGATCATCAGGTACAGGCATGATCGTGAATGGGACTTGCATAAAATACTATATTTGATAGCTGTAACGATGTACATGCTAACTCAATTAGCATGCTTAGTGTGCCAATATTAGGAGACTTGTCGCCTTTAAAAAAATCATAATCAATGTCCGTTTGTTTATCGATATACTGCATCGAGTATATTGCATGTCAGAAGTCCGTGAATTTCCGACAGTCAACTTACTGCTAACAATTGATCAAAGGCCTAATTTGCAAGCATCCAAGGCACAAGAGCAAGAGGAAGGCATTAGAGAAGTGTAGTGATGACATTAAGAGATGGGTAAATAACAACATCATATACAGAAGCAAAAGGGGGAGCACGATAGAGAGAAATTGAGAACTATGGTGCCCACCTTTGTTTCGAAGACTGCACATGATGATTGCAAGCCTCGCCTTTGCAGTGGTTCCCGTCCCTTTGAAATTCACTGCAAGCACATGCAGTGTGGTGTGGGCCTTCGAGTTTACATTATTTTAATGAAAACAATGTGTTCCATTTTAGTGGAAGGTGGAATTAAGACTATGTCTTGAACCTCTTGAACTTCTAAGTGAAACACCGGGAAAACTCATTCACTACCTCGCTATCCTGCCAGAAACCTTTGGAATACTTTCAAAGTGGAAGTTGTTAGAGTCCAATCTAGTTACTGGACAAATACTTTTTAAACCAATGCTTCTAATAATGTGCATAGTACAAATGGTGTGGGCCTCAAATGAGTTGAGACAGTAATGGCTGGTGGCTTACTCCTGGTGTAAATGGTTTGCCTGGTTGTACTTACTCACTGGCAGATCAGGGGGTGGATGGTTTGATGGTTGTGCTTACTCACTGGCAGATCAGGGGGTGTATGGTTGATGGTTGTGCTTACTCACTGGCAGATCACAGGGGGTGTATGGTTGTGCTCACTACTGGCGATCAGGGGGTGTCATGGTTTTGTTGATGTTGTACTTACTCACTGTCAGTCAGGGGGTGTATGTTGATGGCTGTACTTACTCACTGGCAGATCAGGGGTGTTGGTTTATTATGATTGTACTTACCATTGGCAGATCAGGGGGGTGTTGGGGGC
>JAMKCH010078487.1:0-16028 GCA_023653785.1 Ophioderma brevispina | reverse complement strand
TAATTTACGGTACGTCGTTTGGTTTTGGCCCGGGGGTTGGCCAATAGGGGACAGCATGTGTTAGATTATGTAGCCGACCAACATTGAGAAATTTTCTTTAAAATTCATTATTGATATTATTATTGTTATATATTGTTGATGTTGTTATGTATTCATAGGCCTCTCACACACATCACCACAGTAACAATTTCATCCGAAAATTGCAACATTTTTCTCCAACAAAAACTAAACAATAAAACAAAAAACAAACATAACACAAGGACCTTTTGCAAGTTTCATCCTAGAAAAAAAATCAGCAAATAACGTGTTCAATTTCTTGCCCCAATATTGCTCCCTCTATCTATCACAAGCATTGTGCATTTCCACTTTTTCGCTGAAAAGACAGTGACCGGACAGGTACCCCAATAGAGTAATAAGCTAGAGTTATTTCCATCTTCAGGTTATAAGAAAGTTGTAGGCTACTGTCGTCTGTCTACAACATCTTTCTACTCCCAAATAGGATAATCAAAATTTGCCGCGGCGGAAGAAATAGACACGTAGCTCAGGTCAACGCATGCGTAAGACAGCACATTTGTCGCGGTGCGAATAAGATGAAATTGTTAGCAATTAGTACCGCCACGGTACGAATGCCACTTCGAAAGAACGATGTCAGGGCAGGCAGTAGGTTATCACAGGGGTTCACACTAGGTTTTGAAAATAGTGGCGTCTACTTGGACGCAAATTTGTTTCCCTGAGGTTTGAAAAAGATGTGTCTACTTCAAATTACATGCGTGTCAAGTTTTAAAACTGAACAGGTTTGAGCACTGTTAGAATGCAGGAATGCTTTTGGTGTTTTTTACACTACTGCCAAAACAATCTACAATTTTTTCCTCCAATTCCAAACCTAGACTGGGCATATGAAACGTATACCATAGGCCTGATGACCCTAATCCAAAGAACACCAGCCATTCACGCCTGAGTCAAAGTCATTTTTTTATGGTAATGCCCGCTTACCATGCTCGACGCACTCGCACAACAGGAAGTGTGAGCATTCGGTCAGGTGGGGTCGGAGTCGATAAGTTGAGTATTAAAAGGTGCGACATGTTGTAAAATATAATTTCAGCATGTCTTTTCAAATTTGATTATATTTTTCTTTTTTTAATATTTAATTTTTCTATGATTTTTTCTAACGGGGGCCTATTCCGGGGCCTAATATCTCACGGTTCCATATCCTTCCGTTCCAGACCTAACACGCCAATAATGTTTCGCTCTTCGAACTTTTGGTAAATTCTACACTGCAGGGGTGTTTATTCTTCCGAATTATTTGCTCCCTGAGGTGGGGGAGGGACTAGGTAGGTTTTGGCTTATGGTCATTTGGGGCAGAATAATTGGTTGCTTATACTTTGTCTTGTCGAAGTATTAAGTGACGCACGCCCACCATGCTGGCAGTGCAATGGCCTGTGGACTCGATTGAGTTACGGGTACAGGCCAGGGTCACTCAAGCTCGCGAAGGCTGTGAGTCCACGATCGATTCTCACCTCTAATATCTATAACAAAAGGGAACGTTGACTCAGGCGTTGAATGTATTGTTGTCAAAGAAACTTGGAGTACCTTGAATACCTTGGGGCCAATTCTCCGTTAAAGTGTTCATGTTTGGTCTCCAAAATGACGAAATATCAACATTAAGGAATTACTGAAATCAGTGAAAATCGTAAACTTTAATATTATTAAAAAAAATAAAAAAAATAAAAAAAATAAAATCTTAAAAATATATCCGATTTTTTGTAGTATATTGCCTAACATTAACACTGTGTACGTATCTGTCGTAAGTATCTGTCGGCCTTTTTCTTAGTAGTGCTGTTCTTGATGAAAGTACGTGCTTCACCGACTGAGTCTCTATACGTTATCAGGTATTACATTCATATAACGCATGGTGTGGTATTCTTTATGTATCACGCAGTATTGCAGAGCACGTGCAGGAGGGATGTAAAGTATCTGTCGCTCTTGGTATGAACGTAACAGTAGGGATTTCTTTCATTACAGGGCTGGAAATGTACGTTGAAACCATGATTTTTATGCAAAACCAGTATAATATAACATTGACATCTTATCTGATTTATCACATATTGGAACATGGTATTCAGTTATTTTAGCAATTTTGTCATCATTCGAAGTATTGTAACGTATCTGTCTGTAATATTGGCGACATGCTCTCCGAGAACTCTTGCCGAAACTTTAATAATCATATTATCATGTTTTAAACTTATCAATTAGTGCATAATAGAGACTGATAAAAATGCCAAATGGTAATTGTGATAATGCGCTCTTGTGTAACGACAGGGACACATTTTAAAGACGGATTTGGGCTGGCGACATGGGAAAAGCAAGATTATGCATCTTTTAGCCTTATTGCTTGATACTTTCCCATCCGGTTAAAACATCTAGTCCGGATCATTTTGAAAACATAACACCTAAGTATAATTGATAGGCATATAAACATTCATTCATAAAGGCCAAAAACAACTTTAAACTGTGCTTGACCGGTGAGCGCCACTAAAAACGACTTTTGAACACTTTCATCGGAGAATGGACCTTTGGGGACGGTGAGAGAGGGTTAGTGAACTAAAAAAAGCGTAAATACTGAAAATTTGAACCTATATTTATTTTCACAGATTTTTCTACATGTATGTAAATAGTAACAGAATATTATTGGCAGTGTGGACCAGTATATTGCGCGCGTCGTCCCGAATACAAAGGTCGTGGGTCAAGGTCCCACTGCGGCCAACGGTTTGTGCCCTTGAGTAAGGCACTTTACTCTTAAATCTCCCTCCCACCCAGGTGTACAGTTAAATGGGTACTGGCATTATTCAATGTCGGGAAGGTAACAGACTCGCTGTAGAGGAGGTGTAGCGAGCCCCCTACAGCAACATTATAATTATATGGTGGAGTCTGGCCCAATCGCTTCGAAAGAGAGATGGGAACTCCGCGCGTTCTGTATACAGGTCCGTCCCCTTTATCTTTTTTTTTTTTTAATATTTGTTTGAGTGAAAATGATAAAATATGGTGCTAAGGTGCCAGGGCAAAACTCTGTGATTTTGTGTAGTTATAAGTGGCTTTCTGCGTCCACATAGATGCCAAAAATTTTACCCTATATAGACCAAATTGCGTCCACCTTTGGAAAAAGTGCATCATAGACGCAAAAAACGCACACTAGTGTGAACCTGTTTCTCACCCCAATCAATAATTGCCATTATTGGGATAAACTAGTTGTGGGAGGTAATTGGAGTGGTAAATCTTGTGGGTTGTATTTTTTTTTTTTTTTTTTTTTTTTTTTTTTTTTTTTTTTTTTGTTTGGCGTGCCAAAGTGCAAACACCCCCCCCCACAAAAAAAAAAATTTTGCCATTATTAGTCTTATTGTCCCAGTCCATTACAGTATTTGTATTCAAGTAGTGCTACTCCTGTCAAATGAAAGTAAAACAGTTAAAATGATGCAAACAAAGCATGCGCTGTGCAATATCATGTCTGTCATGACCTTGTGTGTTGAGGGTTTGTACGTTCTGGCAAAGCTGAAGGGACGCAAATTGATTGGGAGTAGATTCATACTTACACCATAGACATGATAGAGGACTGCCAAATGACTTGTGTACGCACATTTTCAATGATGCATGCAATGGGAATGGGAATGAATTTGGCCATAGAAGAGTTTGATTTATTCCATATTGAAATGAGTGGTACACGATTTGGCAATCCACAATCTCTGGGCTTCAAAGATGTTCACCATCTTAGCAATGTGTGTGGAATTGGCGTGGTCATGGCGGTATTTTACGACTAAAAGCCCAGTCCATTATATTTGAACCACGCACGGCATTGCCATAGTGCAGTGAATAATGAACGTGTCACTGATGTCCTGGCCCTGGGTACCTGGGGATGGCTGGGACTTGAAATGTAGCTTAAAGCGGGCCTGGCACATTTTCACAAAATATGAAAATTTCTTCAATTTGCCTCAAATGATTGTATAGGCCATTGGAAGACCAGACATATATTTACACTAAAAAATAACTATCTAACCCCAAACACAGATAGGGAGACATGATATGAGGATAAAGACATCAGGTAATGTGTAGGCCAACTTTTAAGTTTCCATAACTTTACTCAACAAATGGTATATTACCATGAATATTTTTGACTCGACCTCACTGATATTCAAACCACGAAGGTTATCGATCCGATCTGTCAAACAGTGTGCATAGGCGTGGGCAACATGCATACGGCGTGCGTGTTCTTGTGTTAAAGCCATTTTCGTCGTCACTTTTTCTGCTGAATTTAACGTTGCCGGACAACGATAAATAATAAAATCGTCTGTAACCATAAGGAAGCCGGACTTGGTCTAATCTTGGCGTGAGGGATTTGTATATAAAGCCTTAAAAAATGCAAAAATATTTGATTTTGAAAAATATTGAGGGAAGCACTATTTTCAAATGTTGCCAGTGGTCTCTTTAAAGGGTCCAGGCCCGATCGCATAAAATAGCCTAGTCCCCAGAAGCTCCAGATTTACCGGAAGTGGTCAACATTTGTACCCGGTATCAGCAGACAACTAATTTTTCTCATGTACTCTATGAAATCTTAGAGCATAAAAGTATTTGGTTTGGAAGTTATGAGCGAAAATGTGCCCCATTTGGTCGACCAATATTAATTTTATACAGTACTCTATGGCAAGGGCTAACAAATAATGTTTTTAGCTCTCACAGCGAACAGACCTGAAAATATCAGTGCGAGAATTTAAACAGGGGTTTTGGAGGTAAAGACCATCGAGAGAAAACTCATATCCTAAATTTGGGCCATCCCCCTTTAAAAAAATGACACTCCATAAGCAATTCCCATTCAAGTTACGGCAGGGGCCGGGCACATATTTTGTGCCAACCCTTTCCCGCACAAGTCCCGACCCCGCTGCGGGCCATGGAATTGCAGTTGCAAACATCCTGGTGGACGTTCAGCATTCAGTGACAGGGACAAGGCCACATCACTGCAGCATAGACAAGGCTGCCAAAATACCATATTGGGGCTCCCCCCCCAAAAAAAAAATCACCTGCATAAATACAAATCAAGCCAGGCAAGAACAATCTGAAAAAAACCTGCTCGCACTATTTGCTGGATCACTAGAGTATAGAGTGTCAGCACATTTCATCCAAAAGGCTATGAAAAATGCTTTCAGTTTCACGCAGGCACTTTTCACCTGAGTTTCTAAAAGTTGGGAACTTCGAATGGGAGGGCCGTAAACCAAAAAGGCTCGCACTCAATGTGGGAGGGCCAGTAATGCAAGCCAATAGGATCCTCAGAGGGTAATGTCGGTAAACCACAAATGTGGTTAATTATTGCTGATCAAGTTTCGAACATTGTGTGTCTATTTTCAATGATCGGGGATAGAATCGATAGTTGGGACTGTACCCAGTCAATTTTTGAAAATTGTCCATTTGCAAAATAATTTCGTATTGCACTTTTGAACACTTGCAAACTAGTTATACACTTGATCTTGTCAGGAAGCTCTTTTTTGTTCCCATTCTCTTAATTGCAGTAAATAAAATGTACTATTGGCAGAGCTCTTGATTTTTGGTACAATAAATTACAAGCACTCCCCCTAGTATTATATCTGTGGAGACAGAAGTTGAATAAAATGATCCTTTAAATAAGGTGGCCTAGTGTTCTTGAATATTTTGTGAACTGGCAAGTTTTAAAAACCTGACTCTGTTATCTCTACATTTAAATAGTTCAAACTATATAGAATTTTTTGATCAACATGTGTCCGGTCCAGACTAAGAATATATCTTGCCATCTTATTTTGAAGTGGTCTGGAGTCTATTTTTGAGTTTTTTATTGAGACCAGAATACCAAGTCAGATGCAGCATAATCAAAATGACACTGAAATGAGGCGAACAGAGATTTTCCTACAAACTTTTGATTCAGACAAGCAGCCTTACGATAAGACATTTGGAGTCTAGCATAGATATCTGGATGATATTATTGTCGATAAGCTTCCCTCCCCCGGACACAGTTTGATCAATACAAACACCCAAGTACTTAACTCTATCTTGACCAGCACGAATTTGACCCATACGAATTTATGTGAAACTTCTACGTGATTAACCTTCCTCTTTGAACCAAACCGAATACTTTCAGTTTTCCCCATATGTAAAGACATTTGTTTATCGATAAGCCACTTATTGCATGATTCAAGAGCAGAAGCCAATTTTTGGGAAATGACATCAGGATCTTTGTGAGAAAATAAAGTTGCCGAGTCTTCAGCATAAAGCATAATTTACAACACTCGTTGGCAATACTAATCCACCATATCATTATATAGCACAAAAAAATAAAAGAGGCCCCAGTATACTGCTTGGGGAATCTCCGCAAGATATTTCGAATGGTTCAGAAAATGTTTATTAATGGGAACGACTGTTTTCTACCATAAATATGATTTGAACTCACTCCACAGACTCCAATCCATTCCTTTTATTTTACTACAGAGGTCTATTTTTATCCATTTATACATTACGAAAATGATCCACTAGTGCATTTTTTGTGCTCAAGAAAGCCATCAGACACCCCTTATGCCACATTACAAATTTCTGTGCGCCCATGCCCTAGTAACGGTGCCCACGCTAGCTCGGTACGCCCATCACTATGGCCACTGGCATCCATGATCCTTTGCTCTTTTTGTGTCTCAGTTCGTGGCACCATGTTGAACTTTTTATTGGGATTTATACCATAATTTTTTCCCCATTTCGCCTATTTATTGAGACATATTTATGATATCCGCATCTGGAGGATTTTTTGTACAACTACTGTTCATCGGAGCTTTGGTGGATGACGTGCTGATGGATGTTTGTGAAATATTTTTCAATATTGGGAATTCCGTAGGATCATAAATTCGGAAGTTTCAGAATTCGGAAGATCCGAATTCGGAAGATGTTGATAAGTCTATGTATTATCCCCATCCCCTTCCCATGGGTGCCCCTCGAGCCTCAGCCGTTTTTTTTCGCGTCGCCCGTACTGCGGGTATTAAGTGGGCTTTATTCCTTTCCATTTAGCTCCCCCCTTTGTAAGTCCACAATTTGACAGCCAGGGCCATGTTGGGGGAAATGTTTGTCCCATGTGTCGTGTCTGCTCCCCCTTGCATTTATTAATATTTTTTTCTTTCGCCCTTGTTATAGCGTCGCGTGGCCACCATGTCAGCTGTTTTTTTTTCTAAGTGTATTTCCAGCTCGTGCCGATGAATCTCTAATTCTTCTCCGATTTGGGGGGGGTGCCGCCCTGCGGCTGTACTTGTCTCGTCCCCCCTTGTCCTCCTTGGGCCTTTCCTATTCTACATTTTGATATCCAGGTTCTCGGCACGGGTTTAATTACTATATAACATCCCGCTTGCATGTTCGTCTAAACTTTTGATGTTGCAGAAAGATGTCTTCTACCGTTCCACTACTCACAGTGTTTTGAGTGTAAGAAGTTCCTTCGAAGACAAGCACAAGAACCCTCATGAACTGGGTTGTGAAGTGCTGTTATTGGTCAAGAGAAGGACCTGGAGATATATATACACTAGTTTTGTCAGATTTGAAATCCAGAATTTTGACGAATTAGTTTGTGTATATGGAGAGAACGACAAGATGATTTAAGGCCAAGGCTACAGTTCCATCTCCGTCCATGGCATCCTCCCTCCGGGTCAGCGACACGATGACTCTAACCCCTAATTTTCTACCAGCCAGACCATCGAGATCTACCTTTGATTATTGGTCTTCAGGCGATACTACTACCGTGGTTGCAGATCAGAGGCTACATAACAGTTAAAAGGGCAAGTTCGCCCAGCCACTCTATCTTCTTGAAGATTTAGGGCCTATGATTGATGTGAATCTAGTGGATTAATGAATACTTTCGACTGGCTAACCTATCCACTCCTTCCATTCACAGGTGAATTGGGAAGATTCTCAAACGGTTGAGTAGTCCGACTATGCCCGCCTCTCTACAAGTTAAAAGTAATCAAACCAGGGTCTTTTGTACCGTTGTTACCGGTAAGAACCGACGGCTTCACGGCTATCTACACTTGAGGTATCCAGCTGCGAATGCAATGTCTTCAACTTTGAGATACTTCGCCTCGATCCTCGGATGATTCTCTATACGTGAGCAATTGGGCCTGTCCCATATATCCGTAGAGTTAATGAGATAAGAAAGCCGCTATCAACGGGCCATCCGTGGTGAGGCATATGATTATGGTCCTGAGTTAGGCAAAACCGTGGTAACAGTCAATAGAGCCCATCGGCCATTGTTTTAAGACCTATTTATGTTTATAGAGAATTGGACAATCGTTACCGGTGGTACCCGGAAGACCGGAGGCTTTTTTCGTTGTGGCTTTTTCGATAGCATTGTGTGAAATGATGTTTCTAGAAAGAATAAGGAGTGTCAATTATTATCCTAGAGCCTGTTCTACTACTTGACGACCGGGCTTCACGTCACTGGTTACTCGGTTCTATTACTTGCAAGAACCGCCGGGATGTTACTGTTTTAATTTACTGACGGGTGATGAGTTTAGTTATATACAAGTAAATGCGTCTTATCTACGGCGATAGTGGAGTAAGATATTCTTTCAACACGATTCAGAGCTTTTCCTGCTCAACGGCTCCGAGGAAAGTTAGAGCCGGTCATGCAGTGGTGTTTATTCAAGAAGAGAATTTTCTTACTCCGCCTCTTTTCAGGAGACAGTTGTTTACAGTCCGCCTGTGCGTCTGCCTAACCGATCGCTGGGCTGTTACCGGTGGTTTAATTCTGTTGAAAGTGCTTCTTCCGTTCTTCTCCGTCGAGCTAACCGTCGGGCCATCACCGATTGTTCTCCCGATGTAAACGCTTCTACCTTTCCTCTGTAAGACCAACCGTTCTTCATCAAGTCAACCATCGGGCCGTTGGCCTACCATATTTAACCGTTCATTCTCCGTCTTCCTACCAGTCTGTCAAAGCGTCTAGAGCCGTCGCGTGCTTTCAGAAATGTTCCTTTCATCCTCTCCCGTTCACTCATCTCGTCCCATAAAGTGAAGATTTCCGGTGTTCTTCTTCTAGACGCCACTCGATTTCCAGAGGTTGTAGTTTTGTATGTCCCATCTTCGGAGAGATATTCCCTGTGATAGTAGTTGGTGTGTCCTCCCCGTACATAATATGTCTCTAATCGTTAAGAATTCTTTCCCCACTCCGCCTAGAGGGTCTCATTCGAGTAGCAAAAGAAGACAAGAAGTTCTCCTAGCCCATATTTATTAAATTTTAGAGGCTCCTTCGGAAAGTTCTTCACGTCGGGGACTCAAGTTCTCTGATCACAGATATGTCTGGATCAAGACATAGTGATGACTTTTTCATATCTTATCTAAAGACCAATCTGATTTGTTATTAGAAGGCAGTTTTCTACTCCGACGGACGTGCCTCTGGTCTCTATGACATCGCCTCTTTAGTGACTTCTTTTATAAGAGTTCAGTGAATGATGTTTATGCTGTTTCGAAATCTAGACGTAAGATGATGATGATTTCTTTCAATGTAGTGTTAAGAAATCTATAGCTTGCGGTAAAGTTATGTCTGTGAGCGGAAACTTAAAATGTATGACGATATCTTTAGAAGTCACCTATCCGGAAGTGGTTTATTTTTCCTCAATGGACTACATTTTCTTAAGATTCATCACAACTATTAGCCTACCTCAGGGACAGCTCCTCATCCTATTGCAGTTCAAGCTGAGATTTCTGAGACTACTCACCACTAGTGGCTAATGCTACTCCCTCTCATTGCACGTTCTAGTCGAAGTATTACCAGTTTAGAGCGCACTGGTGAAAGTTGGTAAAGATTCTGATTTGATAGGATACCAAACTGTGAATGATTTCCCAGATTTGTGGTGCGCCTTATTCCGATGTCGGCTCTTCTTGAAAAAGTATCTGGTTCCTGGATTGGGCGGCTGTTTTGTGGTTCATCGAGGTTTGAAATGTATCGACTATTCTTCCAGATACTTAGTCTACAGTTTTCTGCTTCAGCTGCTAAACATTACATGAACCAGTTGGTGAAACTCTTATTCCTGTGCCGATCTAGTCAGACTATTGATAAGTTCATAAGTCTATTGGAAAGTTATCAAAAAACTCCCCTTCTCAGATGGTTCCTGAGTCTTCGATACATTGAGGAAGATGTTCGAGTTCTTCAAAGTTCCTTTGGGTCCCACTCTTTGCTGGGATTAATGACGTCTGATGAGAAGACTTTTTACGTTAGCCGAGTCAATGCCCATCAGCTGGGGTTTGAAGATGGTTCTTCTATATCATCTGGATAAGCCCATGTGGTAAATTCAAGCAGAGACCAGGCCCATCAGCTGAGTTGAAGATGTGGTTTCTTCTACGTATAATATGGAGTAGATGAAGTAGATTCATTGAGTGAATGTAAGATGGGTTTACTTTCGACATTTTGTACAATTGCCCGTGATGGTTGAGTACATCGAGTGTAGCCTTACTGTCAAAAGTCATCTTATGAGCATTTTGTTTTGAGCCTCTTGTGGAGCTGTCCTTAAGAAGCTATTGAGAGAGGTTTTGTTTTCTATGAGATCTCTTCATCACGTTCCTGCAGAGCCTTTTTCAAGTTTGCTCTCGGAAGACATAATGCTGTTGATGCTTTGAACCTACATCCAAAGAAGGTTCCTCTTGAATTCTCCTGAGAATTGGGATCTCTTTGGAGGTCAGTGTTCTAGCAGCTGCTCAAGAAGAGGATCGTGTCAAGCTGTAGATCGAGCTGTCAAGAAATTAACCACTTGGAGTCGCAGGTTTCTTTCTTCAGACTTAAACTTTTTGATTATGGCTACCAAGAGGGGCTTCACTTTTACTATTTCTGACCAACAGGAAACATAGTTCTTTCGAAGTCGATTTACGACGATTAAGGCCACAAATTCAACGATAGAGGCTCCAGAACATAAGAAGTTATATCCTTCTACTCCATTCTTAGAGGCGTCTGATGTGGCATCTGATGAGGAAGGTTTAACTGAACCTACCTACCTATGCCCCCAGTGTGGCGTCTAAATCCTTTCTTCCCGGCATAGCGGTCGATATCCTCAATCATCGTGTTTGCAGACTTTCTCATGAGTACCATTCAGAGTTTACCACTCGTCCGAGCGATGAAAGCAGATTTTGTTCTAGCTTCCTATGCCAAAGATGACTTCAAAGGCATAATTCTAGAATGAAGTGAAGGAGTTAATTAGGAAAAAGGAAATTCTTTTCCAATTATAAATCCTATGGAAGGTTCTACTCTTCCTAGATCCAAGGAACAGGAAGATCTCTATCCAATCTTCAACTTACTCCCTGTACAGAATTTATATTTCAAATGAAAATCATTCAGCTGTTATCTAGGAGTTGTTTTAGAGGGGCTGGTTCGGCACAACGTTAAACTTAAGGATTCTTACATCCTTGTTCCCCGTTTTTTCATCATAAACGATGGCTTCGCTTCCAATTCGACACCCAGTCTTACCAATTTTCGAGTTCAGGACATTCTGTCGTTCTAACTTGCTCCCTTACCTTTACAGATTACTAAGAACAGCGGCATAACATCGGAGAAGGAGGGGTATCCAGTTATTCGTCTATTTCGACGCCTGCTTGATGTCATCACACCAAACAAGTCTAGTCTCATAGTTCGTTAAATTGGTTATTAAGATGGTGAAGGGACTAGGTTCCATGACTAACTTAAATATTTCTTTCTAACCTCTTACAGTTCTGACCTGAGTTCCTTTGAGCAATCTTAGATCTGATGGAATTCAAAGCTTTTCCAACGGAAGAGTAAGAATTGCAGAATGCAGAATTTTAATATTGCATCCGGCTCATTGATGAATGAGAAGTTCCTCTCCAGACTCATCTATGTTTCTGCTTCTTAGTTCTATTGCTTTTCCCGCAAAAATGTTTTCCAAACAAAAAACTTTCTCCGGGAAATAACAAAGAGAAAAGAAGAACAAAAAGAGGTCACCAAAAAGGAAGGGAGACATAAGCAGCGGTCGTGAGTATAAAGGCAGGGCGAAGTAACGGAAAAGAGATCTGCCCACTTGGCTTTATCATGCATTCTGAAGTTTTTCTGAGTCATTAGTGGGAGACGAGGAGGTGGCTGCCTATTTGTGCCGCGATATGTATTTCCTCGCAGGTCTCGACCAGGAGGAGGCTGACCAGGCATTAGCGCGCTCGGGATCTGAAGAAGGAGAGCATTAGTATTTCGATCCTAATACTACGGTCAAGGACCGCTATTATCACCAGTCCTTTGCCTCCTCCGTTTGTCGCCTTCTTAATCAGAATGTTTCGAGACCCTCACGTTGTCCTACTGTGTTTTTCCGTTTCCTTTCCACTCCCTGTCGCCCCCCCCCTCTCCTCATTTCCCTACAAAAAGGAAAAAAGTTTCTTCGAAACAGTTAGAAAGCATGCCTGAGGTCCCACAAATTAAGGAGGGTGGTCGAATATTATAAGAAAGCTCCAATTATATGTACTAGAGTTGCTAAAGCTATGTTACACTTTAAGCCGATTCAAAGAGACGTTATCTGGAAGTCGGTGAAATCAGATCATATTATTCCACTGTAGTTGCCTACGTCAACCACCAAGGAGGAACTAGAGTATCCTCATGTGTACGATGATTATCCGCCACACCCTCGCTTGGTGCCAGAATCATTTATTACCCTGAAAGGCGTAATCGTCCCTGGAGTTATCAACTATTTCGTAGACCCCAGTTTTTCCAGGGAAGTCAGCCAAAAAAAAATGTAAGCTTACTCGGATCTACGTGGATGGCATTTCAACAGGTCATATTTACCAGTTGAATTTTTCTAGATTACACAGGCCATAGTCGAGCTGTTTGCAAGCATGACTATTCAAACTCCCCACATACTGAAAGTATGAAAAATGTGGGCTGCGGACGAGAAAACTTGGGTGAGAGACTGCTTTATTATAAGTTGGGTCCATCTATTTGCTACATTTCTGGCAAAGTTTTTTAGCAATCAAGGTCATGCAGGATGCCTGCTTAGAGCCCCTTTTTGGTCCTAAGGGGTGGATTTTAAGGCTGGTCAGTTTATTAGAGGACGATCATCCGAGACGGTTTCCTGTACGGCAAACTCTGGTAAATAGAAAAATCGATAGAGTGACGCTTCTAGGATAAAATCCCTATATTTGACTGTGTAGCTTCTCAAGCTCGCTTCTAATGCAAGGATTTTCTGTCTGTAGAAGCTGCCTTCCTTGCACATTGCTAGAAGAAGTCAACCTCCATTATCTACTATAGTAGACGTCAACGCTTCTAATTCTCGTCCTGGTGAAGAAAGTCTAAGTTGATCCACATACAACTAATGTTGGCGACGTGACTAAGTCGGACTTGGATCTAGCGTGTACATCCCCATCTGGCTCGCCAATCATCGTAATACTTTTCACATTCTGGAAAAAATATTACATGAAATGAGGGCGCTATTTATGGTTTAGAACATAGATATTATAAGCGCTATAGGATTTCTATGTTTGAGAACTACACAAATAAGATATCTTATTTGTCTAATTTTGAGAAACATCCAACCGCCCTGACTTTTTTGTCGGCATTTTCACACAACTTTTTGGGGATCGTGGCAGGGCGCCGGCTTTCGTTGCACGTACTCGGATTCGATGCGGGCATTTCGCGGATCGGCTCTTCTTCGTAAGGGGTAAAGGTGTCTGGATTATGCTGCCAAAACACGTCACTCGTATTTTATACCCTCGGCCTACAGTTTCTTCCGGAGCTTCCTAGCGTTACTGGGGATCCTGAGAATAAACCATTGGCATCTGTGTCCAGTGGGAGCACTTCGACGAGAGATTTTCCCCTCCACTCTACCTTTTTAAGAAAATCTAAGGATTCCTCAATTCCTGACCAACTTTTTCATCCCTTACCTTAAACCCCAGACAAAACAAACATTTCACGCTGGGTCAACTTTCCCCTCGATGATCTCTAAACTCTTAACGCTTTTAAAGTGAAGCCTCGTCACTGGTCAGTAACATCGACATTAACCCGCAGGCTTATGACTTGAATGTTAGGCTACATCTCGGTTTGTTCACTTAGGAGTTAACATTTACTGGCATTTATGGTAAGCAGCAGATGAGGATGCATACAACGTTCTAGAATGTTTGTATGAAAGACGCTCTTACTAGCTTTAAAATTGTGACCAAAGTGCAAAACCATCCTGGTCAGCAAGCAGCCAGAGTAAGAGAGGATGCTAAGCATCATTACCATTATGCTCATAAGTGAGGAATACCGGTATATATATTTTAATACAATGTATCTCTTCGACATAGATGTGCTATATGCTATCAATCAGATATATGATAGATGGATTACATGGGGCAAAATTTTTCCAGCTTCCATAGAATCACTTGCGTGAAACCCCGTAGCACTGAGACTACCGGCTCCACTTCCTCCACCTAGTGACCAGTGTGGCTGTCATGCACTAGTTGGAGGATCATTCGTAATGTATAAAATGGATAAAATAGCATATACTCACCAAAAGTGTGGAGTTGTTCTATTTATAACATTATACTTACGAATGATCTCAACTAGTAACCCTCATCAAAAACAAAAAAAAGGCCCTTCCCCGCAATTGGAGGCCTTGGGGGGGGAAAAAAGGTACAAAAGAGCAAGGATCATGGATGCCAGTGATGATAAGGATGGGCGTACCGATGCTATATAGCGTGGGACCGCTACTAGGCAAATGGGCCAACCGAAAGTTTTATGTGGCATAATGGGTGTCTGATGGCTTTTTTGAGCACAAAAAATGCACTAGTTGGATCAATATCGCTAAGTAAATACATTTTAAAATGAACAATCTCACACTTTTGGTGAGTATAATAATCATGGTTGACTGTGTCCAAATGCTTCTGTAGATCGCGCATGACCATGCCAGTAAAAGACCACGAGTGACTTTGTTTTTATGTGGTCTGAAAGGAACAAGAGACCACGATATGAACTGTGTTTTAAAGTGGTACCTCAAAGGTGAATGAGACTGATTCTGTGGAGAGGATTGCCGAAAAAAAAAAACCCCCCCGATTTTTTTCCGCACAAAGCTTGTTTTCAAACAAGGTAGTGTTCACTTGATAAACATTGCTTTTCAATAATTTTTGCTACCTGTACATAACCGGTCTATAGTTGCCAACCTCGGTCTGTTTGTTTTTTCTAAATAAAGGTTTTACTTTGCAAGTTTTTAAATTCACTTTGGCACCGTGTTAGTTATACTGGACCGATTACTTACAATGTGAGTAATAGGAATACATACATGTACATTAGTCCCAATAATTGGTGAACTTCACATGATGTTTCTTCTTTAAACTGTATCCTTTAACAGTCTATTATATGTGAAGTCCCAAAACTCAAACTCTGTGTAACAGCTATGACAAACATTGTGTTTCCTTCAATTTTTGACCACTGACAGCAATTTCACCTCAATTTTCATATAATCTTAGCTGATTCCATTCAAATAAGCTTCACCGCCGTGCTTTCACTAAATATTCTTTCACTTTAGCACAGTAATATTCAATTTGAAACGTAAATGGATTAAACAGCATATTTTGCCTTTCCGCGTGGAATTCCCGTATTTGCACGGGATTTAATATACTAAAAAGTCATTAAAAACATTATTGTCTGACGTTGTTTTTAAACAATCAAGTACAAGAGTGGTGGCAAGAATAAATCCACTTTTAAATCATTAAATTATCGCGAAAAGGTCATTTCCTGGATGATCTACGCTTAATATCCGTATTCACGACATGTCGTTCGAGCTTTATCAATAATCATTCAATCACGCCCGTTCCTCGTGTTATTATACTCTTCAGATTGGATTAGGGTGCGCGGAAACATGTATTGCCAAAAAATCGCACGCGGAAATCAGGTTTTCTAAACGCGGATTCTCCCGGACCCTAATTCAACACAATAAAAAACTCCAGCCAATTCTTGAAAACCATGCATGCCGCAGCATTACCAAGGTAAGACATGAACATGGGCGGCTATGACTTTTGTTTGGATGTAA
>JAMKCH010078485.1:0-45282 GCA_023653785.1 Ophioderma brevispina | reverse complement strand
AATGATCGGCATAGGCAACAACTTTCATAACGGCACGGAGTCAGTCAGTCAGTCAGTTACACGGATTTGCTCATACTGGCTGGTCTCCGCCCAGCAAAAACAAGGATGAAAATATGAAAGAAATATTCTTACACATCGCGTTAGATGTTAAAGCCACAATCAGTCATTTCTTTCCAAATTAAAAAATGGTCATTTTGTCTCTAAATCGCTCGTGTTAGGTCATATTGACATCTGCTACTGTTCATTGTGAAAAAACAGATACTTAATTTTTCAGAAAATATCAAATTTCTTCAATTTGCTCGCATGATAGTCTAGGCCATTGTTATTTTTATTTTACACATAAAAATAACATACTCAAAGCAGAGAGGGACATTAATAAGAGACTAAAGACATCCAGGTAATTTGTAGGCTAACTTGTAAGTTTTCCGTAACTTTAATCAGCAAAATGTGTCTATTACATGAATATCATAGACTCGTACTCATTGATATTAAAACCACAAAAGTCACAGACCGGTTAAACAAGGCGGATGCCGCGGGAATCAACGCCGGCGTGTATTTGCTTGTGTTTAACGACAATTCCACGTAGTCTGCTGAATTAATGTCGCCGGCGACATTAATTATGAAATCGTTCAGTTTACCCGTAACCGCGGTGATTTGGGCTTAGTAAATATGGCAAACTATACCTTTTTAGAAACCTTATGAGCAAACGAACAGATTGGTATAAATTTTCAAACAATTGAAACACTTTCATCGTTTACCCCTGTACAAATTTTTCCCCCTTATAAAACACCCAAGAACACATTTTAAAAAATGACACCCATGATTTTCAGATTCTCCATGAAATTCTGTATTGGAAAAACATTGGTGTCAAAATTGTATATGAAAAAAAATCAACCAAAACATTAATTACATTTCCCCATGTACTATTACACAAAATAGTGATGGCCGCGCGCAGTTCTGGACATGTTTTGATTTAGCTAAATTACTCAAACAAATTATGTTATGCCACAACATATTCGTGTTCGTTCCCCGGGTTCGTTCATCAGTGATGAAGACGACCATGACAAGACAAATAATTAAAAGGATAAGAATTCTAAAAAGAATTGCAATGTCATGACTTGGGTTTATTTACAGTGAGGGTAAGTTGCGCAGCGTCGACCTCACTCTCTCGTCCAGGCTCATCTGTATCCAGTGGCAAGACAATGTCGAGACGACTGGAGATAATAATGATACTGGATGCAGTGGAAAGCCTAGAGAGACTGTATGATGTGTTGTTCACAACAATGGTTCCAATATCCTAATCAGGATGGAATAGAGCCTACAAAGATTTTATAAAGAAAGGGTAAGAATTTTTTTTTTTGACCAGTGCCACCCATGCTGTATCATTTGGGGATACATCAAGGAAAAGAACTAGGAGAAGGAAAATGAGCTACGGGAGGTTACACGACACTATGAGCTAGAAAAAATCTGAATTCCCTTGGCACAGTTCAGTAGCCTTCATTCACCAATGTATTAGTAAATACACCCCTGGTTTTGGGGTATGATTAGATACCCAGATCCACACAGGTCAGTTCATTCAAATGTGTACAAGTACAACCCATGAACTGTGTCCTGGTGGAAGCGTATTGGTAATCCGTGAGAGGTTGCTCCAAATCCTCACTCTGAATAACACAATCCAGCCCACCACCATATATAAACATATTATGGGGAAAAAAAATAATACTTCGGCTAATGTTTATCTTTTCAAATTGAGATCCTTAGGATATTATTTGGATTATTTTAGTTATCAGTTGGACTTGATTTTAACGTCGTGGACATTTTTTTTGTTCCGCATCGAAATAATTTTAGCTTTTTAGCCGGTGTAAAAGGAGATCGGGTCCGGCAGGATTCATAGTCCGGGCTCCATAGACCGACAACGCATAAAGCGTGAAACTGATGTTCGGAAGAGTCACTAAATCGATTGCCCTATTGTTCACCATTGTTAGCGGACTGTAGTCCGGGGACTATATCTCCTGCCACAATTCCCGGCAGTTTAATTCACAGTAGTATTTCCGGGGGAGCAAATACTTATAACTTTGAAAAAAGTATCAGATTTCAACCATTACTAAGTCCTTTAATATTTTGGAATAGTATATAGGTTTTTCCAGTTAGTTTAAAACATTTTTCATTATCTTTCATATGCTCTTTAGTTTGGTTTGCGTCTCCCAAGAAAAAACGTAAATGGTGCGTTTGTTATAACCGATTTTCGTATTTGATCAATTATATTAAACAGTTGATCCATAACATTAACTTTAATTTCATACATTTTCGTCAAAATCAATTTAATTTGGTCTGCACCCATGCCCATCATCTGAAGTACAAACGCAATTTCAGTTTTTGGTCATTTAATTCACATTTAATCGCAGTATATTTCGTCTCTTTTGGTGTATGTATAGGCCGTGGCTAAGAGTTAGGCCTACACATCAGCAAAATTTATCATAATCTACCTATCTATTTAACGCTTTCTTTCTTTCTTTCACCATTTTCTTTCCTTTCTTTCCACCTCATTTTGCCTTTTCATCTTTTTTTTACTTTTCTTGACATCATTTTCTTTCTTTCTTTTTTGTATCAATATTTTTTTTCTTTATTCTTTTATTTTCCCAATCTTAAGCTGTATTCTTTGGCTGGGTATATAAACAATGAAAAGACGAAAAAATATGATCATTTTTGCTTGGTACATGCTACCTTTTAGTCATGGCCGATACATACTGCCACTAGACGATCTATACTGAGTTAAAAGGGAAATTATATGACCAAGACGAAATTGCTTTGTACTTCCTATGATACCCATGGATACGACGACATTAAAATTGTCTTGACGAAATTGCATGAAAATAAAGTTAATTTTATTGATCAAATGTTTAATATAATTGACGTACAAATACGAAATTGCTTTTACCAATGCACATTTCGTTGTTCAAGGGACGAAAAATAACTTAACGAGATATTTGAAATCTTAATGAAAAAAGTTTTTAAAACTAACTGGGAAAACCTAATTCGAGAAGAAAAGTTGAATCCTCTGACAGAGGACATGGTCCTTAAAGGGGGTGAACCCGATCGCAACCCCCCGTCTACTCCACCCAAAATGAGTTTTGGTGTCCGAAGAACCATTCATATATTTTCCGCAGTACCACAGGGTAAAATGTAAGACACAGAAAATGTCGTCCTTTGATGTGATGAACAAAACGTCTCCAAATGTGGTGTCACAGGGATTGTTTTCTTCTATCTGTTTCAGCTTTAGCCAAAGTACTTTTAAAAGGGGCCTCTGAAAACTGCCTTTGTCTCAAATGTTGGAATTTATAGAATAAGTTTCCGTTAACGACTTCACCTTAAAAATGCAGACCAAGGTGTCGTCAGCATGTTGAAGGCCGAACGAAAAAAAACCACGATCACGCCGATCCGAATAAAAGACAAATGTTCCCGATCATTAAAGGGGGATAGCCCGATTAAAGATATGCAAGTTTCATATGATCGATGTCTTTACTCCAAAACCACATCGGTAAAGTTTTCGCGCCGAATATGTCAATTCGTTTGAGGCGAGAGCTAAAAACGTGGATTTGTAAGCCCCATAGAGACTGTGTTAATTAATATTGGTCGACCAAAACTGGCACATTTTCGCTCATAACTTCCAAAACCCAACATCCTTTGGCTCTAAGATTTTCAAGGGTAAATGAGAAAAATAGTAGTTTTCTTCTGATACCAAAATGTTGAACCCCACTACGGTTTACAATCTGGGGGTTATGGGACAAGGCTATTAGTGAGATCGGGCCATGGACTTTAAAGGATAAGAAAACACGGGTTTTCCCTCATCGCCACTAATAAAGCACGGTAAGTTATTTCTAAAACGACAGAACAGAAGGGAACTAACGCATTTTTTGCCAGTTGTAATTCAGTTAAAGAGACATGGCACATTTGAAAAATAGTGCGCCCTCAAATTTTTCAAAATTTAGGCCCCTATATTATGGCATGGTTGTAAAACTTTCCTATACATAGCCCTCATCTGACATGATAAGACAAAATCAGCGTTCTTATGGGTACACAGAACCATTTCATAATTAAGTCCGCCGGCGGCGACATTAATTTAGCAGGACGACGGAAATGGGTAGACGTTTCATATAGATTCCCATTGAGCCTATGCACAACGTCATACAGGCATGACGGGAATCAATTGTAATACCTCCTTTGATTAATGGGACTTCTATATGAAACGTCTACCGGGAAATGCCTTACCACAAGAAAACGCACGCCGTATATACAGTTTCCCACGGCATGCATTCTGTTTGTGATTTGTCTGTGAACCTTGTGGTTTTAATATCAATGAGTAGGTCTATGATATTCGTGTAATATACGCACTTGTTGATTAAAGTTATAGAAAACTTAAAGGTTAGCCTACAAATTACCTGGATGTCTTTAACTTCTTATTAAAGCAATATTGGCACATTTTTGAAGAGCGCCCCTAATTTTCAAAATTTGATATTTTTGCACATTTACGTTGGTAATTGTCTAGGAAACTATACCTGCGAACGAGAATGCTAAAAAATGCGTATTTATCACAAAATAAGCGATTTTGTAATTAGAATTTTTTTTTTTTTTTTTTTTTTGCATCAATGGGACTTCTATATGAAACGTCTACCCTGAAATGGCGTTTGACACAAGAAAACGCACGCCGTATACATGTTTCCCACGGCATGCATTCTGTTTGATTGGTCTGTGACCTTTGTGTTTTTAATATCAATGAGTAGGAGTCTATGATATTCATGTAATATACGCATTTGTTGATTAAAGTTATAGAAAACTTAAAGGTTAGCCTACAAATTACCTGGATGTCTTTAACTTCTTATTAACGTCATTATCTGTTTTTGAGTATGTTATTTTATGTGTAAAATGTATCTCTATTCTTCCAATGGCCTAAACTATCATTTGAGAGCAAATTGAAGAAATGTCATATTTTGTGAAAATGTGCCAGTGCCGCTTTAATTCTTACCTGTATTACTCGCCGCCAAAGTAAGAGGGAAATTCTTTTGATTAGACATATCATGTTGTATTGTAGGATATAGGATATGCGCCTCGGCCGAAAAGAAAAAGGATCCTACAAAACCGAAGAAAGCTGTTCCTGATAATGTTCTCCCAGAAGGAGGCCCTTCTCCTGTTCCACGATGAGCATCTATAACTGTCTGAAGAAATATCAGAATTGCCGCTAAAGCAGTAGTCAAAGAACCAAGGATGCCACCGAGCCTGCCAATGTTAATGATCAAGAAAAATAACCGAATGGGAATATTATTTAGCCATGTTAGCAGTTTTTTCCTTTGAAATAACTAGATTATACAATTATTTGGTAAGGTCTACCGGGTAGGTTGTATACTATCTGTGTATCTCGATCGATATCTTGGATTTTTTGCCTTTTTGTCGGGTCGCCTTAGCGACCCGACTATAGAAACCACTGCTCTCAAAATTGCGAAGGAGTCTATTTCTATAGCTGAAGGTCATTTCATTAAATGTTTCTTTTATGAAAAAGATCTACGTACTACTATTAATTTTGGAGTTTTAGTGTTGGGTGTGTAATGCGATGCAATTTCAGACAAAGAATAATTTTTTTTTTTTTTTTTTTTGATAATAATTATTCTAGTACAAAATTCCTTCGTTTGTGACACATAGACATTTTCGAGCTTAACCATTCACAGGTATAGTTTACTAGCCAGTTACCAATGCAACCGTGTAAAAATCTCCACATTTTTTAAAAATTGGGGCGCCCTTCAAAAAAATGTGCTAATATTGCTTTAACGTCCTTATCTGTTTTTGAGTATGTTATTTTATGTGTAAAATGTATCTCTATTCTTCCAATGGCCTAAACTATCATTTGAGAGCAAATTGAAGAAATGTCATATTTTGTGAAAATGTGCCAGTGCCGCTTTAATTCTTACCTGTATTACTCGCCTCCAAAGTAAGAGGGAAATTCTTTTGATTAGACATATCATGTTGTATTGTAGGATAAGGATTGCGCCTCGGCCGAATAGAAAAAGATCCTACAAACCGAAGAAGCTGTTCCTGATAATGTTCTCCCAGAAGGAGGCCCTTCTCCTGTTCCACGATGAGCATCTATAACTGTCCTGAAGAAATATCATGAATTGCCGCTAAAGCAGTAGTCAAAGAACCAAGGATGCCACCGAGCCTGCCAATGTTAATGATCAAGAAAAATAACCGAGGGAATATTATTTATCCTGTTAGCAGTTTTTTTCCGTGGAAATACTAGAGTATACAATTATTTGTAAAGGTCTACCGTTAGGTTGTATACTAATCTGTGTTCTCAATAGATATCTTGGATTTTTGCCTTTTTAAGTAGAAATGCTTTACTTCACTGTGTTTAAATTACAAATGACAAAATACGTAATAGAAGAGTACTGCATTAAAGGCCTACTCAGAGATTTCCTGAGGGTTCCCCTCAATTTCTCAAAAAAATCTGTTTTTTGATTACATAATGAAGAGGTGGGATGGGTGGAAGAGAGATTGGTTGGAGGTCGGGCTTGTCCTATACTAATCAATGCGTGAAATTGCTAAGCTTAATCGAATTTCTTCATATAGAAGATCATCCACTTTGTTTTAAATTCCGGATCTGGAATTTTTGTTGTACACAGTATCCTATGGGACGTAATACTACACATAAACGAAACGAAAAATCCGATTCATCTCAAATTTCGGAATTGTGCATTTTAGGTTACTATCTTTAGTTCTTGTTGACTATTTTTCATTATTACAAAAAAAAATAATATTTCGAAATCTCTGAGTCAGACTTTAACAGCAGTGGCGCAGCCAATGGGGCAAAATAACTAAGGTACAATCGGCAAAGGACATACCCGGATAAGGAAAGAAAGAGGCCCTCTATAATCATCACAGTTATATTTCACCATCAATTTTGAATTGGTGTTGTACAAATACTTTATCAAATACGCAAGGTGGTTTTTTATCCCCAAAATACACGTGTATCGAAAAAAAATGAGAAAAAGTATGAGAAACTTTAGAGGCATGCTACCTGGAAAAAGCAAAGCTTAGCGCTTGCCTCCATTTCGATCACCATTTAGGATCTAACTGAAGAAACAGGAGATGTTGCATAGCTGCCCTTTGTTATGGATCCTGAGATTAATGCTTAGACACACCCTTGGCCTTTATAAGCTACAAAGAGGCTATATGAGGCAGCCCTTCATAAAAAGTACCCAAATACCTATCAGCTTATGTCGATGTAGCGCAATGAATGCTAAGATTTGGAGGGATTATATAACAGTCTTCTCACAGAGCAGACTCTGAAAGACAACAGTGATCTCATCTAAAATGATAAAGAATGGCCCACGACCACACTCACTATGGGCTTGTCTCAATTCCCTTGGCATAGTTCAATAGCTTTCATTGACAAATGTATTTAGAAAATACACCCTCTGGTTTTGAGATATGATATATGATACCCAGATCACGCAAGGTCAGTTCATGTCAATGTATTTTCAAGTACAACACACTGAACTGTGTCCTTGGTGGATGAGCATATTTTAACTCATAGTGGCTATTTATATAATGAACAGGTTAACTCCATTATGAGCTAAGAAAATCTCAATTCCCATGGCGCAGTTCAATAGATTTCATTTCACTAATGTATTGAGCAAATACACCCCTATTTTAGTATGATTTATGATACCCAGAACATACATAGTCAGCTGCTGTTAACATGAGCCCATTCAAGGCTTATGATCTCCGGAATGAACTGAGTCCTTGGTAGAGAACATGCCTTATCAAAGAATGTGGTATTCGCTGATGTAGTGCACGTTAGTATCCATTGGTTCATGCACCTATTCCGAATTAAGATTTGCCATAGGATTTGTGTTTCGATCAGTGGCTGGAACCAAAGTTAGCGTGAGCCAGTTAACCTGCCAACGGTCTTATTCTAACGTGCTCTACATCAGCGAATAGGAGGGGGTTGTTGTTGGCAATTCCATTTAGTGTTCATGCCCCCAGAAAACCAACATGCGAAAATGAGACCCCCCCCCCGAATCACAATACCACTCATATATATGCTGCTATAAAAAAAATAATTAGTATATTGCACATCCCTGCAAAGCGGTATTGTAGTTCTTGGGGGTCAAATTTCAATTACCCATTGAAGTCTGTATTATACTTTTACATAAAAGCGAATTTTGAGGGATTTATATAAAAAGTTTAATTTCTTGAAAACCAGCAAAAGATAAACTTTGAGCATGTCACTTTATAATTCGGAATGCTTCAAATTCATCCGTTCTCATGAAAACTAGAGAGGGCGTCCTTTCTTCCTTATCCGGCGCACGAACAAACTTTTACCGAACACTCAACAATATTAATTAAGAATCTAGGTTTGCCGCCGGGCACCGCTACTCCATTGCGATACACACGCCATAGAATCCTCAACCCACCAACAAAGCGAGGCACGATGTGCTAACTACGACGTCAAACCATGCACAATGTATGTCGTGTAATCTATTCTAACCAATTACTGCACGGGGTCGTGCATGTACAATCAGGGGAAACCCGGAAAAGGCAATGCGCTGTGACACGAGGTTCCGAATGTGAATGTGAAGTGAATGCAAAATACGAAATATCGGAACTAGCAAAACGGTATAATGGAACGATGTCATGGATGGGAAATATTTTGAAGTATGGTTTGCCTTGTGCATATTAGCACCGTCAAGAGCACTAAAGATGATGTCAGAACTAAACCACTGACATTTTCGCTAATATGGACTTTCATCTATTGCAACACAAATTGTACTAAGTGTCTAAAAATTATTCTGAGCAAAATTTGAATGAAATGTAATTTGAGAATTTGGCCCAGAGTCAAGCTTTCTGTGCTTTGGTATAACGATATACAAATGACCCAACCACGGTTAATTACAGGCTGTCCCAAAAAAATGTTAACACTCGTAACGACGGCATTTTGATAAAAAGAAAAGTACGCATGGATCTTTGTTTGGTATCCCCTTAAAGCTAATAAAACAGGCTTTAATATGCCATTTATTTCATTCCAATCCAATACGTAAAACAAAAGATATGCTTCATCAATTATGAGAGGGCAAAAGCAACTTGGTCCGATTTTTGCCTTAGAACACTTGGAATGCCTGATTCAACATGAATACACTTGGCTTCATAGCACATCTTCTTTCCATCTTAAAAAGAAAACAAATAAATTTTGCAGTGTTTTTCTACTAAAGAAAGACTTCGAGATTCCTGCCACCGTGTTTTACCAAATGAACATTGTTGGATCTACCACAACTGCTCTTCTAACAAGAGAAATCTTGGCTTGAGTTTTTTGCCATTCTGGTCCGTGGATCTATATGGCCTGCCACTGGTGTCTATATTTCCAATTCTGCCTGCTTCATTAGTCCATGTAGGCTCATTATCAGAAGTTTTCTTTCTTTTTTGTTTACTTTCGTGTTTTTGTTGGTTATTCTGTCTATAAAATCATACATTTTATTGGGAGGGACCGGGAATCTAATAAGGAAGCGTCTGATTATTGGGTTTGATTTGGTTTGGTTTAACATTCTGTGTAGTTTTAAGCGATTTGATAGGACTAACTCTGCTAATGAAAGTAAACTGACTGATTAATATTTGAAAAATACAAAGTATAGCTGATCATAAAGACAATTATCACACTTTATGACAATAATGAAGTTCAAAAGGGATTTTCAATATCTTCAATAAGTTCAATTGCCAATCAATAACACAATCAATAACCCAAATTGATTATGTTACAAAATCATGTTTCACACAATCTTACAAATGTTACTATCGCAAATCGGACCAATCCGAATTTGTACTCTCGTTTTTGACGAAGCATGTCTTTTGTTCTACATATCGCATTCAAATGAAATAAACGGCAAATTAAAGCTTATTTAGTTAGCTTTCAAAGCAAATCAAACAAAGGGCCATGCGTACTTTATTTTGTTACAAAATGTCTGTGTCCCGAGTGTTAACATTTTTTTGGGACAGCCTGTATATTAAGCACTGGCGCGCTTTTATCAGGATGACTTTTCTCCTGACCAGGGTTTTGCCCCCTCAGAACCACAAGGCTGCCTGTGACACTGATTAAAAGGGTAAAGCTTTTCGCATTTTAGTTGTAACATGCCTCTATTATTTCTAACATACTTTTGAAAGTTTTTGCGCTCCAAGAGCATTGACTGTTTTGCTCACATTAATATTGTAACAATATTACTGTGAGCAAAATACGATTCAAATGCGCCTCGGCAAGAGTTCCATATGTACCCCCCTTCAAAGTTCTACATGTAACAAATTCTTTTTTAATTTTGGCCTTAGGGTTAGGGTATTTGTTAGTGTTAGGCCATAAATAGAAATATTTTGTTTCCTGTAGAATTTAAGTGGAGTACATATGGAACTCTTTCCGATTTTAATATAAAATCATTCTGTTTACCCATATAAGGGTGTTAATTCGCTAAATCATTTCAGGTGAGGGCTAATGTACATAAAAGCTTTACAACCATGTAAAAATATTGATTTTGAAAAATCTTGAGGGCGCACTATTTTTCAAATGTGCCAGTGTCTCTTTAAGTAGCAGTGTTCCCAGATTGAAGGTGAAGTTTCAGAGAAGCATTTGATCTAAGGCAGTGGCATAGCATATATGGGCAAGGGGATAGAGTGCCCCCTTGAAAAACATGAGGTGAAATTGGTAATGTTTGATAAACAATCATGCAAAATCAGCCATTTGGACCCTACTGACCCTCTGATTGTGATGACTTTTCCCTGACCGGACTTTTGCCCCCTCAGAACCACAAGGCTGCCTGTGACACTGATTAAAAGGGTAAAGCTTTTCGCATTTTAGTTGTAACATGCCTCTATTATTTCTAACATACTTTTGAAAGTTTTTGCGCTCCAAGAGCATTGACTGTTTTGCTCACATTAATATTGTAACAATATTACTGTGAGCAAAATACGATTCAAATGCGCCCTCTAGTAGCCCTCTCATCTGTTCGGGTAGCCGTTTCATAATATAGAAGACCCAAGTATCAATCCCGTCAAGCGCTACTGCGCAACATCATACAGGGAAATCAATTGTAATACCTCATTTGTATTCTTGGGGCTTTTATGTCATGTATGTGGAATATTTCCATAAAAGACTCGTTTGGTAATTCACCTTTTGTCATTTGCAGGTAGAGCCTTGAATTGCCATTGGGAATTAATAAAAGGATTAGATAACAATGCATTCGCCTCTACAAGGCTATCGGTTGGTGTAGAGAGAATTGAACACAATCCAGCTGCCACATTATACAATGTCAATCTCTGTAAAAACATTGCAATCTAAGTACTCTCAAACCGCGTATGGAAGCATGTCATTTTCGACTTATTCCTATAAGGATTTTAGCTTTTTTTTTTTTTTTTTTTTTAACGCAGTTCTGTCTGGGGTTTACGATTTCTTATCGGGGGGTTTAGGCTCCTAAACCCCAAATAAGGCACCATATCCCTAAATAAGGCTCCTTATCTAGGGTTTACGGCGGCCTTATCTGGAATTTAAGGGGCCTTTTCCGGGGTTAAGATTCCTAAACCCCAGGCCCAGGTAGGCGCATTATCCCTATCTAGGGTTTACGTTGCCTTATGGTTAAAAGTAACCTCGGATAACAGTATACACCCCAGATAAGGCCGTAAACCATAGATAATACGGAGCCTTATCAAGAGATAGGTCCTTTAACTGGGGATTAAGAAACATTACCCCGAATAAGGAACGTAAACCCCGATTAAGGAATCATAAACCCCTAATAAGGAATCGGAAACCGCAAATAAGACCGCCTAAACGTGGGTTAACGCTTCTTATCTAGGAACATTTGCTTCCATAAGCTAAGATCCACTCCCAAATTAAAGCCATAACACATTTTATGACACACGCCCTCATATTTTTTTTCTTTCTTTAGACTTTTTAATGGCCTAAAACTCCCTCAAAGTGGTAGAGCTGAAGAAGATCAACTTTTTATAATGAATATCGGGGATACCGATCTATTAACCTGTTTGTACATTGCAAAGTCGATCTTTCGTCAATCGTGTTAGCAATTGTCTTGTCTTTTTTTTTTTTTTTTTTGACTTTTGGGGAAATGTTCATGCAGTAAACGTGTATTCAAGAGCAAAATTAGACATGGGTTAAAAAAACAATATCGGCGGTTCAACAGATTGATAAATCTACTACGAAGATAAGTTGCCTTCCAGAAATATTACTTACAATACAAGAAAATATCTATTAGTCAGGCAGCAGTTGTCAGCTACTGCGATAATTTTGCCAACTTTGATTTTTCACTTTCATGTGTTCAAGGACATCACAAGGAATCGCTTTCAACTTGTTGCCGAATTTTCAGTGTCGTATTTCGTCATCTGGGGGCGCTTTTTCAAAATGGGCGCCAAAATCATAGAAAATCGAATAAAAGCGTATTGTTTACCACAAATACCATCTAATAGGGTTAGGTTTCTGCGTTATTTTGGCTAAGTGACCGTTAGAAATGTTTTAAAAGCAAAACAGTGTTGTTCAGGGATGATAGAGGCGTTTTTTTTTCAAAATGGCCGCCAAAATCATAGAGAATTAATTAAAAGCATATTGTTTACCAAAATAACATCTAATAGGGTCGGGTTTCTGGATAATTTTGGCCAGGTGATCTCTAGAAATGTTTTAAAATAAAAACAGTGTTATTCAGGAATAACTGATGGTGGGTTTGTTTCCAAAATGGCCGCCAAATCATAGAAAATTAATTAAAATCTGTCCTAAAACATAGTATTGATCAAAATGCCATTTAATAGAGTGGAGTTTTCTAGATTATTTAGCCTACTGACTTCCTATAATATTTTAGGACCAAAAGTGCTCTTATTTACCATTACTAGAGGACGCCTTTTCCCAAGATGTCTAAGAAAGTAATTAGAAATTACCGAAAAAAAATATTAAAAAGAACATCATTATGTGGACTTGTTTTTCGAAATTTTTACTCTAGTGAATTTGAAAGATGTTTTTACATCAGAAACAATACTGTTTGTTGTATGGACACCTTTCGAACCTAACACTTATGGATGTTGTATGGACACCTTTCGAACCTAACACTTATGTATGATATCTATCGTTCTTCTACCAGCCCAGTCTTGTGGCTCAGTTGGTTAGAGCGCCGTCACTAGTAATGCGGAGGTCGCCGGTTCGAATCCGGCCAAGCGCATATGGGTTTTTTTTTCAACACTTGTGTGCGCTGGCCATCTCCAGGGAAAGATTAATAAATATCCAATACTGTTTACAATTAATAGATTAAACCTCTCCCCAAGATTTGTGGAGTAGAGCACAATTTGGGTATGCTAAACCTTGTTGGAAATGATTAATGGTATCTTTCTTCTATGGCACACTAGTACTAACTAATGTTACACAACCCAAAATTTCCACAAAATGACAGAGGTCCACGTTTTGCTGATATTTGTGATAACAAATGTCCACAAATTAGAGAAACTTTGACAATAAAGTGAACCTTTTGCTGATAAAGATGTTCAAAAAGTCCAAAAAAGGGCCTTTTAAGGGAGTTGGGTCAACTTTTTTGAAGGACATCCCAATAAATTCTGCACCCATCCCTGGAGATAGCACAATGTATCACATGATTGGGTACAAGTTAAGAGGTAAAGTATTACTTTGTAGCTTTTGGGGGTAACTTTTCGTACTAGTAGGGCCGTCTTGGTATATACTTTGTCGGAATTGAGGAATTTTAGTTTTTCACTTAATGTCAGGTAGTGATTGTAATCAAGACAAAATTGATGCAATTTATGTCTGCAACGCAGACGTGAACAATGTTTGTGTGCTCATTTGTGTTCTCTATGGGGATAACAATGAAACATTCGCGCAATTGCATATGAATATGTAATAGGTCCCCGGCCATGTTTGTAGAAGTTTTTTTTCCATAATTAGATCCCATCATATCGTCGCCCACATCACATACTGTCGTATTTTACAAAACACGTTTTCCGAGAAAATCGCAGTTCAAAATCTACCGCGACATTTCATGTCTATACGGTAAAACGAAGCATAAAAGAAACATCTAGACTTACCTGTTTTGAAGAAAACATTTTAAAGTCCAATATAAACCATAAATCTAATATAAAAACTACAATTATATTATCTTAATTAGGCTACAAAGTTATAAGTCTGTATGTGAAATCACAAATAATGTATATTTCAAAATACGACACAAAATCGTTTATTTGGGGATCGGCAAAATACAACGCTATATAAAACACGTGTAAATGAATGGCGATTTTTAAATACGACAGTATGTGAAATACCGATATGATGATTTTGAGGAAAATGACAAAAATATATAATTATAAACTAATTAATTAGGCATCCTCACATTTTGAAACTTTGTGGATGGCAAGAACTCGATGAAATAAGTAATTAGGCGAAATTTCGGAAAAACCTCAAAAATGTGAAATACGACAGTATGTGATGCGGGCGGCGATATGGCATGTAATGAGAAAAACTGGTACCGTGATACTCTCGCAAAGAATGGAACTGGGTGCGGATGCTAATTATGTTGGATAGAGAATGTTATAAAGAAAGGGTCAGATAATTACTACCTCACAAAGAGCCAAGAGCAACTTGCCCAATTTATAAGGCTGACATATCTTCTTTCTTGGCTTTCTGATTTATTGCTGGCATCATATGGGGATAAGAAGTCCCTGAAACTCTTTGAAATCTCCGAACGTGAAAGGTCTTTCGCAAAATAATGAGCTTTGATTTTGTGATCTGCAGGTATTAGACTGTCTCTTCCCAAAAGGCCTGACAAATAAACCTCTTTAAGTAACCTCATTAGCATAAATACTTCTGGGTCAGGGCGCTATCCACTTCTAGCCAAGTCATGGTGGTAAATTTAAAAGAATAATTCAGGGTATACATAAAATGTGTGTCCTGATGCTGACACAACAATGCATGCCGATTTGCAGTTAGTTTATGGGGAGAAGGCCATTCATACAGGACTGTTGCAATTGCAAAAAGGACAGCTTGCTATAGAGATAGGCGCGAGTCCGTCAAAGAGGACCCAAGATATGGAAGGCTATTGTAGGTATTTTACTCCTGAGATTATTTTAACAGCCTTGTAAAAATCTAGTTGCAAGATGATGGAAGAGTAATAGTGGTTGGTTGGTTCGCTCCTGTCAGCTCGTGACCTCAGAGATGCGATGCCAGAGATGACGATCTCCAGCAATAGAATAGCACCTGTAATCGCCTTAATTTGGTCGAACCACCGAGCTCTTGGCCTGCATCTTCTTTTGCCTTCCACCATTCCTTGCATAATCACCTTCCCCAAGTTGTTTTCACCACGCCTTGATACATGACCAAAATATCTTAGATTCTGGATGCAGATCTTCTGTAATAAGCGTGTTTTTTTCACCATAATCTCCTGAAGAACACTGCATGGAGTTTGTCCTCTTCTCGATCCATGGGATGCGAAGTATACGCCTCCAACAGATCCCAAAGGCTGCAATTATGTTACGGCTTAGGTGAGGGTCCGACTCCGTGGCTCGCTTGCATATGTCGCCATTGGAAATGCTAGAGCTTGGACTAGACGAGTTTTGGAAGTTCTAGTAATTCCTCTGTCAGCCCAGATCTTGGATAGATTGACCATTGCCGATGTTGCCATTGCCAACCGATGCCGGATCTCATGGCCACAGCCACCCTCCTTAGTAATCAAGAATCCAAGAAAGTTGAATTGATAGACAAACTCCACCTCCTTTCCATCAACCAGTAAGGGCTCCTCCTTGCTTTCAGGACCAATAGCCACCAACCTAGTCTTACCGACATTGTGGTACATACATATAGCTGCACTTGTTGGCACATTAAAGCAATCAGCAGAAAAAAATAAGAAGTATTCTCAGATATGAACGCTTTGTTAAAAAAGCTTTACGCCAAGATGCCCTATATTTTAACCCCAGAGAAAAGAAGTAGAGAGTGGAAGTGGTCCTATTTTCGATTTTTTATGAAACCTGGATACATGTTTACGATCTCCACTTAAAAGAGAAAAACAAAATTTGGGTTTATAAAGATGGCAAGACCCCAATCACTGCCAGTGGCGTAAATTTCTTTTTGACATTTGGGGGATGAGGGTTGATGAACATTTCTGAATGAAACAGGAATTGCTGAAAAGATTCGTCACTAGCACATGTTGCCATTTAGAAGCTAAAATCGTTTTGTAATTGTAATTAGAACAAAATGCGCGAGAAGCGCGCGGAAATTTACCATTTTAAAACTATTTAAAAAATTTGAGGTTATTCTGGTCAAAAACACATGAACGGGCATCAACATGGGGGATGATCGAATTGACCACCCCCTTATCAAAACATTGGGGGGATATTATACCTCCCCATCCCCTGGGATTTAAGCCTATGATTACTGCACAATGCAGCACCAATACCAAGTTTTTGTATACAATATATTTTGATGGATATGGTATTGTTGCGAAAATTAAACTCCACAATGTTTGTTATTACTATTTAAGAGTTTTGCTAGCCGAAGCTCTATCGAAGGTGCCATTCATCATTGCCTGAGAGGGATACATAAAAAAAGACTTTGCAGCAGCCTTTAGAGCGTGTGCTTTAGCCCTCTCTGTGTTAGTATGTGTTATTATTTGACATTTAACATTTTTCAAGAAAGCACCCTCTACAAATAATAATGTTATTTGTGATACGTAAATAATAATCTTGAAAATTATCCTATTAGGTAGTGTTTTGGTCAATATTTTTGTGTGAATTTAGCAGTAATTTCAGAAAACGTGCACTCAATTATTCGTGAATGACACCGTTTTATATGAAAACATTTCCAGAGATCACTTGGCTAAAATCATTGAGAAAACTAACTTAGTAGATAATGTTTGTCGTAGACATTATGCTTTTAATTTTTGTCTATGATTCGGTGGCCATTTTGCAAACAAAACCACCATCAATCATTCCTGAACAACACTGCTTTTATCTTAAACCATTTCTAGAGTTCACTTGGCCAAAATTATCCAGAAACCCGACCATATTAGATGGCATTTTGGTAAACAATATGCTTTTAAAGAACTTTCTAAGATTTTGGCGGCCATTTTGAAAAAAACCTCTATTATTCCTGAATAACACTGTTTTGGTTTTAAAACATATCTAGCGATCACTTTACCAAAATTATCCAGACACTTGACCCTATTAGATGGAATTTGGGGGTAAACAATACGCTTTTATTCGATTGTCTATGATTTTGGCGGCCATTTTGAAAAAGCGCCCCCAGGTGACGAAATACGACACTGGAAATTCGGCAACAAGTTGAAAGCGATTCCTTGTGATGTCCTTCAACACGTGAAAGTGAAAAATCAAAGTTGGCAAAATTATCGCAGTAGTGATAATATAGTGATATCCGCAGCCTGACTATATGGTAAAAATCAACGAAAAATCTTGATTATAGCGAGTCAGGTCAAACATATAACACTTACCAGAAATCATTTGGTGTTCCAAGTAGCATGAATGGAATAATGATTGCACCCATAATTGGTGGAACTGAACAGAAGGATAAATGTAAATTTGGGAAGAGTTCTTCAAATACTGTGACGACTAGATCTGAGAATACCAGAAGCATGGCGGCTATTGTGGAGAAGGTAAACACGGTAATAATCACGATGTACGCCCATCTGTAATTTTTGAAGTAAAAAAGTGTGCGAGTCTTGTAACTTTAGGCATTTGTACTTGAAAGAAATATAAAGGATCATAGATGTCAGTTATTCAGTTGTCTGTATGCACCAAATTCACATTTCCCACATTCCCGTGAAAAGTGAACTCATGCCGCCTCTGGCACCAACAGAGGTACGCATGCGTATCGCGGGTCCGACGGCTTCTGAAATTCCGATTGTTTCTCAATCCCCTGTTACCTAGGTGAAGGTTTGTGACGTCACCTGCAAATTCGATTATGGGGAATGTGAAATTGAGTGCTGAGCCCTCATGCTACCCTACGGTCCATATCACAATTTCCCCGAATGGCAAACAAAATACATTTGTATTTGACATTACCAACCCGAAAAGCATGTAAAATTTGAGCCCATTTTGAGAAGAATCTCTGCATTGTTAAATGTTCGCCCCAGGATGACCTTGAACCATTTTAAGCCTACTGTGTTGAAAGTATCTGTGCTAATACATCAAAATGTTGTGGACACTCTTAGGCAAGGGCAATATGCAAGGTCTTGCGCTTCTACCACTGGACAATTCGATTGCAAAGGATCATCTAAAGTGTCATTAGCCATGTCAATCGGCAAATTGTCGTTGTAGCACGTCATTTCTGAAGTTGAATTCCGAAGAACGATATGAACTTACTTGCACCAAGTTCCGAAGGCTTCATAAGCAATAGCCGCGTAGGGATACCTGACGTGAGACTCTTTGTAATGGGGATTCCTCTCTTCGTCATCACCCAACATTGTGCCAACAAAACACCACAATAATGACTTTGTAGCAAGAGTAAGAGGAATACGAAAAACGAAACATATCCTGTGCAAACAAGAACAAAACAAGTTGGTAACAGGACTAGGTCACGTTATATATTTTTTGATATAATGCTAAATCATGTCTTCATACATTAAACGACTGCAACAAAAGGGTAAAAACAAGCATTGTCTTACGAAGTGAGAGAAAGTAACGGAAAGTTGAATTTCAGTGAGAGAGAGAGAGGCAGAGTGTGGAAAAAAGCATACGGAGAGAATGATGAATGAGGAGAATGAGTGGGATCAGAAGGTGGACGCTGATGTGGTTGAAGGGCCAGTTGACATGGTTGATTGAGTCAGTCGGAAAGAAGTGGTGAAGGCAGAGAAAACAGGAAAGGCTGCTGGGTCCTAGGAAGTGAGTGTTGAGATGATTATTGTGCGTGGAGATATAGGGATTGGTGTGATAATGGAATTGTGTCAGAGAGTGTTAGAAGAGGAATGCCAGAGGAATGGGCGGTGAGTGTGGTGGTTCCAATTTTTAAAGGAAAAGGGTTTCAACGAGTTGTGGTGCGTATATGGTGTGAAGTTAATGGAGCATGCAATGAAAATTGTGGAGAGGGTACTAGAGAATAGAAAATAAAATTTATGCCAGGGAAAGGAACGATAGATGCAGCGTTCATTTTGAGGAGGTTGCAAGAGGAATACCGAGCGAAAGGGAAGAAACTTTATAATATGTGCTTGTGGATTTGAAGAAGGCATTTGATAGAGTCCCGAGGAAGGTGATCGAGAGGGCGATGTCGAAAAGAGGTATACCAGAGGAAATGGTTAGAGCGGCGATGAGTTTGTATGCAGTGCAGGAGCAAAGACAATAGTTAGAGTAGGGTCTGAGTTGTCTGAGGAGTTTGACATTAAGATGGGTGCGCATCAAGGTTCTGTACTGTCGCCGGTGATAATTGCAATTGTGGTTGATGTGGTTTCTGAGAGTGAACGAGAAGGTCTGATTAGAGAGATGTTGTACCTGAGTGAGACAATGGAGGGACTAAGGGAGAAGTTTTGGAAATGGAAGAAAGCATTTGAGAGTAAGGATCTGAAGGTAAATCTTGGGAAGAAAAAAGTGATGGTGAGTGGGATGGAGGGGGACGTGTTAATGAGTTACACCCATGTGGCAAATGTGGAGTAAAAGCAAATTCAGTGTGGTCTGAGAAATGGATCCATGGGAGAAGCACAAGGATGAAACAATTTTCACTCTATTGCATTTGGGATGTTTAGCGAAAGTTGTAAATCTAGTGTAAAATCTTTGTTGATTCCGACGATATATGCAGACTTTTCTCTTCCGTCATTTGAAAAACATTTTCAAATAAATGATTTTATACATTCGTGAACGCGCGTGCGTATCCTTAAACACTTGCGAACGCCAGTGTGTACCCTCAAACACTTGAGAAATGTGCGTACCCTAAAACACTTGCGAGCAAGCGTGGGTACCCGAAAGAAATGCGCATTTTGAGTTGTTTGATTTGAAATACATAAAATCAAGTTGGAAAACATTTTTAAAATTTCTTATTCATTCATATATTATGCTTTATTCTTCAGTGACAAACTTCATTATAATATTACGTATTACATCATTATCAATTTTTCCCCTTTTTTTGATTATTAGTCATTTACCTGCTTTGGCAAAACATGGAGGCAAGACAAATATACCGGCACCTAGAGTAGATCCAAATAGGAGAAATGCGGCCTGCCATTCATTCAAACCCTGAAAAAAAATAAACAAGAGCACCAATAGTGCTGAGTATCTTTACATAATGGGAGCAAGGTTTATACAGGGTCAAAATATGGAAAGGATAAAAGGCATCGAAATTTATACAAGCATGTTCATCAACTTTCAAGGATTGAAAAGGGTATAATTAACCCAATTTGCACGTTGTAGTTAAGATTTATCGGTTTGTTATTAACAAAAGTGTAAAATTGTTCGTCTAATGATACAGGAGCCAAAATACTGTTTTGCAGTATCTATGATATTTATTACATAACTTAATGCACAATGTAACTGGCAGCTCTAGAGTACACGTATATTCCTTTGGTGATTACCTTTGAGGACCTATTTTTTATCTCCGTAACCATACGTTGTAGATACTACATATACATACTATAACTTTTTAATCCGTGTAGAATACGGACACTTGGTACCTTTTAAAACGCAATCCAAGCATTTTTCATTTTTTGACCTGTAATTATGGATTTACCCCCTCCTTGATCCTCCCACACTTTTACGAGGGGCAACCTTCGCTAAACACATGATAAGTTGCGAATTCGAAGGACATAATTGAACTCTTGCCCGAAAGGCACCGAGACCCACCTGTTGAATGCGAACTATTGATTACTGCCTTTTAAAACGAAATTGATGTCGGTTAGAATGAATTATACAAATTTATCGTGCAAACTATTTCATACAGGCAAAGACTTTTTCCGAGTTCAGTTAATCAACCAATTCGTCCACCTATACAGTCAGCCCCATCAGATACCAACAACATTCATTTACTAGCTAGTTGGCGCCATAATGTGTTCCCGTTGATTTGTAATGTTTAGTTTCCCGTGCTCTACATTGTTACGATGGTCTCGTGGACGGCAATGGTAAGAAAAAACACTTTAAAACAAACAAACCTTGCGCACAAGTGATCTGAATTTTATATAATAACCCGGATTTTAATATGATTTTGAAATTCAATTGGTCAAGAATGCGATGCCACAACACAATCAATAATAGAGAGGTGGGTATAGAGTGTCATATTTGGGTTATAGTTTCATATCACTTCTAAGAATGATGACTTTTAATGACTATCCCATTTTCAAGTAAAAAATTAAAAAAGTGTGAAAACCAGGGCCCCACGAAAAATACCAAAATGGCCGCCAAATTGGCCAAAACTCATATTGTCGCTCATAACTTGATAGGCTTTGTTTAATCACCATCATTCGGTGGCAAGACCATGCTTTGCCTGCAAAGAATCCATCATTCACTTTCAATCTACGACTAATTTCGTTTTTCCTCGATCTTGCAGTTACTTAACATTGGACTGTATTGCGCTTTCCCAAAAAGTACCATATCAAAGTTTTAATTGTAACTGTGCGCCCTCCATCAGAATGGTTGTCATCATCTTCCTGAATATAGAGCTGTTACACTTAACATTTTTCCTCCCCGTGCCAATCACTTTAACAATTTGATGAAAACACTCTCATGGGAATATACTCGTACCACTATATGGGTGGTTTCAATGGAGGGCTTTTTTCTGACATTAAAGCCTACAGCTTTACAACCGCAAACACCCACATAGGGTCCTATTTTCACAGCTGTTCCATACTAACACTCGCGCTAACTTTTAGAATGTTAAATTAACCATTTTCAATCGGATGCGCAGTTTATGGGAAAGCGCCCTCAGAGCTCAATTTTAAGCAAAACGCATTTTTCAAGAGGAAAGGGAATGGTGAGATGAAAGTTGCACGAATGATTCCTCATACCCCTCACATTGGTATTGCCCACAAAATTAACAAATTGACAAAAATAATTTTGGCGGCCATTTTGGATTTTCGATTGGGGAACCTGGTTTTGAGCCCTGTTGGTTGGAAGTGATTTTGAACATGACCTTCTAAGAGCCCAACCCTACACTCATATTTTACACAACTTTCATTAAAGAATTAAATGTCCCATAATGCCCAAAGTTAAAGGAAACGTTGCAGTTCACGCTGAAAGGTCCTCACAGCGAGACGCCGAATGAAGCAGCATTAAATCGCGGTAATATTACTAGGTAATCTTCTTGATCCTATATCAGTTGTTCCAGCAATTTAAACGAAGCTATTTTGTCTCAAAGATGACCGCAGACAGTTCACCGTTTTTTCAAGCTCATTGGGTATCTAATATTTATATAACAATCCTTGCTCTATGTACTACACCGCTCTGCCATTACTGCAGATCAAAACTAGCAAGCTATAACTATACTAGATACACCACACTTGCCATAAGTATTGCAACATCCATAACAAACGAAATTCTATATAACCACCAATTGATTTCCAACTATACCATGGATTCTTGACGACTCAAGACGAATTTAAATTCCAAAGTTGTGTTTTTCAAACGAGTTAACTTCCCCCAATCAAGAGATGCCAAACGTTTGATTTTATTGGTCACGTCCCTAAATCTGGCGGATACAGGACATGCAAACGATAACTTGTCAATTGCACTCCAGAAGGAAATCCGACACAGAACCAAAAGATATGGCTTCAAAAACATCCACTTATGATCTGTACTGGGTTCATTAGGGTTTACTTAAATTTTTTATGGGAGAAAAATCATGGTGGATTTGTTGGACCGGAACGAGATAAAGTCAATGAAATAAGTGGTCTTTGAAATATTCAATAATCGATACACCTGAAATGCAATTCTAATGATACCTCACGTGATTTACGTAAATCTTGTGTAAAATTACGAACGCGTTCCATTAATGACAACATCACCATGTCACGGTGCCACTTAAAAGTTTTGTTTTCCGGTAATCACGTGGCCCTCTTTCTTGCCATTAATTTTCCCGAGTCCACGGTGGTAAAAGTGCTCCAATCTTTTATTGACATTATCTCATTTCGGTCCATACAAACCACCATTTTTCGACAATAACATTTAGAGTAACCCTGAACAAACTCGTAAAGTTCATTTAGACGACTAGTTCGGCGGCCATTTTGACGTCCCTCTGCCTTTATTCCTTCTGGATTACAATCGGAAAGTTATCATTAGCCATCTTCTTTAACCGCCATATTAAGGGATAGACAACCCATTAACGTTTGTCCACCACTTGATTTCTGGGAACATTTTTAAAAAACCCACTTTGACAATAATTACGTAGTGTATCATGAACGCCGATACAATTTTAATCAATTGTGAATTAAATTGCTTTTTCTCATTGCAATACTATGGCATTGGTGTAGCTCCCTGGCCCCTTATCATCTCAAAGCTGGATTCCCCAATATCGCCCATAATAAATCATTACAACATCCAACATGCATAAACATAGTCCTAACCCAGTCCATAGGAACCACATAAATGACCCAATCGCATTTGTCAATATTTAATAATGACATCATGGGGAAACTACCTACTTTTGCAATCTGTTTTGATCTTCAAGCTAACCAATTTTTTGACATTCATCTTCGAATTGAGCATCTTGGTGATGGTGTTCTCTCTTGCACAATAGTCCACTCATTCTACGGTATGACCTGGACAAACCTGCTACAGAAGGTTTGTCTTGCGGTAACTTGTTGTACAAACCTCCCGAACACATATCAAAAGGTAGAACAAGAAGCAGGGCAGACATGCTAATTTGGCAATAAAACCTATGTGCCAATTTTGCCTATATTTTGGTTTATATACATATATAAAGGGGACACCCATTAAAGTAAATAGTTTTCAATCTTGATAGACTGTTCTTCTTCACACCCCTACCCCATCTTAGAATTTTGCACTGATATTTCAACCCGTTTTCATTTGAGAGCTACAAAACATGATTTTCTTACCCTCGATCTTATGTGTAAATTAATATCGGTCGACATAAATGGGGTACATTTTGCTCATTAACTTCCAAACGAAATATCCTTTAGCCCGCAAGATTTGCACAGGGTTAAAATGTTGTGGACGTACTATTAGCGATCAGCAGGCCACGGCCCTTTAACCTTTGAGTCCTAGACCCGAGTAATTGAGGTAGTCTAAGGCCGTTTGTTTAGTTGGGTACCGTGTGGTAGTGGCAGATTAGATTGATGATCTCTTCCTCATCGACAGGTCATGTACTTCATTCCGTCTCTTTGGCATTTAGTATGTAGGCTGATTTTCTACCATTCTTCAATATGCTTTGTATATATCTTGTGCCGCACATATCACATCCCCTGTTAGAGCTCGCAGTCAAGGTCTGTGATATGCTGACTTTGGTGACGTCTAGAATGCTTAACCCTTTTTGTATGCTGCTGTCCTACTAGGCCTATTACCCAGTGGAAATAACCCCCCTTTTTAAAATTTTACCATTCATTTACCCCATTTGCTTCCTTCCTGCTATCCAATTTTATCACAAGTTTGCATAAAATTATCCACTTTTTAAAAGAATTTAAAAACAACCCAAATTCAAAATTTTCGCAGCCTACGTGCACAGTTTAACAATTTTATAATTTCATGGCAACAATTTTTATATTTCATGGCAAATGGCAATTTGATCACGCTCTAGAAAAGAGGCACTTCTTTTTTTAACTTCAGATTTTACCGTCATTGGCCCCCCTTCTTAAAGTTTCATACTGGATGGCCCCATCTTTATTCAGCTTGTGTGCCGAATACCAACCCGTATTTTTGGGTATACATTTTATCTGACATGAACCTGGGAAAGGATTCCGGTGAGTTCGTGGATATCCATGGGTTTGGGGTTGAAGAGAGACCGAAAATGAATCCTATTTTCACCTTGCCGAGCCACATATATCCCTCACTTTGCACAGGAGTGCCCCCCGACATAGTTGACCCAATGTGTTGGAATAACACCTGATAATAATTTGCTAAATAAAGATCTCCCCCATCCCGATTGCAGTCGGACAAATCATTCTAGAATGCCCAAAATTAATTTTTACGGGAAAACTGCTGCTCATCTTGAAAATTGACCATCACTTTCCACTTTATATAATCAATTGCAATTCTCTAACACACCTTGAAGGCATAGCCCATCAAGCATGTTCACATACTAACAGAAAAAGGGAAAATCTCCCCAAACATTCTTATGACTATATACCTTTGTCAAATAGGGCGTATAAATCCACGTAAGATAAATGCCAATTAAGCCATTTCTTGCCAGGCTTCCCTTTCTAAACTTTTTGATATTTTGTTTGGGCAGGCTTTTACTGCTAGTTACAGCAAGAAAACCTCTGTAGCAGCAATTTTGTCCAGGTGTACCTAATTAGTTCATAGATTGAGTGGACTACCATCTCTATCTTGTTGTAAACAACACCCGCATGATCCCAACATTGCACTACGGGAATCCTATTGTCTTTAAACAAAGTACCTTTCCCGTGCGTGAGAAATCTTTTCTAAAGTAAAATCACAAAATGGAGGCTAACATAACATCAGGAACTTGTTCATTATGATATGATTTTTAACTACCTTTTGAATTAGAGTGCTCAATCCCAATAAAGAGAGAGCGAATTAATTATATTTATATTTAGTTATATTACCCAGAAACTATGACAATGGATGATACATAACTAAATAAAATATAGGTAGGTTTAAAATAACTTAAATGGTTACCGTATTGGTTCTCATCTCGGATTTCTCCATTGACTTACCAGGCACGAGTTTCTAATGGTCAATGACATATTGACAAAAATGACAATTAATATACACATTTTATAATATTTTGGATGATAGTAGCTAAATATATTACATATAATATGGCAATTTTAAGGTTTTATCTTTAAAGGCACCCGTTTTAGCCATCATCTTGAATTTGAAATGCCAGTGAGGAGTTTTAATGGTCAAAGGAAAATATCCCACCCTTTCATTTAAACATTCATGGTACTTGCGTGTTTTCTATGTTTTAATGACGTCATTTGCATAAATGATACATTACAAATGGTCAGAAATATAGGCACCATCGATTTGTTTTAAGAAAGTGGTTATCTTATACTGGAATTCAATTGAAATCTGAAAATAAGTAAAGCCCACGCGACCATATGGCGCTGAACTGAATCATGAAATTGTATTGTTTTAAGAAAGTGGTTGTTTTATATTGGAATTCAATTGAAATTAGAAAATAATTATGAGAATCCCATGCGAACCATATGGCCCTGAACCGAATCATGAAATTTTATTTCAAATATTATACACTCTAAATTTCAGGGATTTAAAAATAAATCCTTTAGGATTTAAAACTAAATCCCATTTGCCTTAAAGGCATATTAGATTTGAATTCAATTCTAATAAGATGTAATTTTAATGCGATAGAGATTAATTTTAAATCCTAACATTAGTTGGTCACTAACCACAATCTTAAGGATTAACTTTTAAATCCCTGAAATTTAGAGTGTATTTTGAAACATTTCTCCGCAATAACAGAAAAATTATACTTAATAACGCATACCTCACTACATCATCGACTTGTTGAATTTCAGTATCAATTATCCCCTCAAAATGAAACCATACCCTTGACAATATGCATAAAGTGACACCATTAAAATAGGTGAAGAGCTGACAATTCATTTTCTTACTGTTATGCTTTGGGCATCGATGAGCATCCATTTGTATATTAAAAACCAAGCAGTTTTATTAAAATTTATATCTTTATTGCTACCATAAAACTATCAGAAATATTTTTCGCCGACCAGTCAGTCATTTGCTTGTACACGTGAAGGCAATAAAATTGTTGTGACCTCTGGAAATGTTCTGATTTGAGGTCTAAAATTACTGAATTTCATTATAAAATAATGTATTACTGATACGGGATGTCAACTACACATCTAAATTGGTCTAATATGATCTGAAAGGGTGACTGGGGGTTAACACTCGTCTACCTGAGGCATTATTTGTAACAAAACTCCCGAAGGGGGGTGGGGTTACCACCCCTCCTGAGATTGTCGTTACTGAACATTCGATTCCTGTAAATTAGGTACCACTGGATCATGGATAGCTTAGAGTTTCTTCTTTCCATTGGTATAAAAATAAGTACCAAAATCCCCATTATGGCTTCACTATGACGTCATATGTTGAGGAAAGTATGAAAATACTTGAATATAGGGTCGGAAAATTGAATTCGCAATTTTTGCGGACTCAAGAACTTATTATTAGCACTAAAAATGCTGCTGAAATATAAAACTAGTCATTTCCCATCAGTAGAGCCAAAAACGCATGAAATGGCGAATTCCTAACTTTTTTTGTCCAAAAATTTGAAATTTTTACGCTATTTACATGGTGTGTCAATGAAAATGTAGTTTTGAGGACAATCCAAACTTTATGACGTCATTTTGACACAATGCTAGGCATGTTGGTTCTCATTTTTGGATCATTGGTAAGAGGAACGCCATAGCATCTTTGGTTATAAAATCAAGTGTCGTGATATTTCGTGTTGGGCTAGGTATGTTGGTACTTCTCTCCCGAAAGGGGTTTGTCAACCCCCACCCCTATCCACCCGGTCCCTCAATCTCAACATAAAAAGTGGGAACCATGGAGTTCTAAATTTCGAGTAAAGGGGTATATTTTTTACTGTCAGCGAGGACCGCGAAATCACGGAAAAAAGGGGGTTATTCTTGGGCATCCGTTTCATCGCAATTTAAAAAAAAGGGCATTTCACAGCTTGGTCGTGGTCGACTACAAACTTACGGAACATTTGTTATCTTTGTTGCATTTCATTCAAGTTAAATCAGTATACATGTATGTTAATAATCCCAATTTATATTAAAGACGGGATCATCTGGCAGTACAGCAGACACAAAAGTAATATTGACTTTCATATTTTGTCTAAATGGTAAAATTAAAGAGTATTGAAAAAGGGGTGTCTGAAAATCTGTCATTGAAACCTTGAAATAGGGGGTATTTTTAACCCTGATTTTGTCCTCGATTTGCAAAAAAGGGGGGAAAATCAATGAAAAATCATTGAAAAGGGGGGGTTGAAAAAGAAGAAATCACATGCTTACACTTCTCTATATTGAGTGGAGGACAGGCCACCATCACTTTGGGATCCCCCTGGAGCTTACCTATCACCTTGGATGAGGTTCTGTTTTTGGATTGAAACAAATGGAGCGGAAAATGCAATTGCAATAAATACAATTAATAAATTGCACCAAAAAGGGGGTTTCAGCAAGCCGGGGGAAAAAATCACCCCCCCCTTTGTAGACGAGGGTTAAAAAAAGGAATTTTAAAAGCGATTGAAATTTAAGGTTGGAAAAGAGTGGTCTCCAAAGTTATAGAAATCCCAACAACTTTAAAGAGGCACATCCCAAATTATTAATTGAATTGTGAGGCTGAGGGGCTTAGCCAGAATTGTAATTTGACGCGAGGCTGACACTGTCTTTGTACCCTAAATTTGTCCAAATTTGTCCAAATTTGTCCAAATTAGGCCGATTCTGCACGATTTTGTCAAATTTGACGCGGGGCTAGCGCCCCCTGAGCCCCCTCCCTGGCTACGCCAGGCTTGCATTTACTGGCATCACGATAATTGAATTTTTATATGCTATAACATGGGCCTGATTTCCATCCATTTGAACTGACAGACGTGTGCAGGGAATGTGGACAATAGCAAGGTCGTTTGCCTGTATGCCTTCCGTGAAGGGTTTCCGAATTCATAGGTGTGTCAGAAAAAAGTGCCAGATGAGTCGGGTTACGGAAACTCCCTTCCCATACACCATGTATATTTTGACAGCAACAAAAAATAGAATGCCTTTAGTTCGATTCGGTGATGACCACCATCTGTGCACCTAAAGGATGGTGGTCATACAATGTAGTTTACAATGTACATGCACTGGCTCCATATTTGAAGCTTTGCAATTTCCTCGATGATTAGACCGAATAATCTGATAATATAGCTTACTGTCGTGCAGTGGCGTAAATTTCTTTCCAACATTGGAGGATGCAACTTTAACGGCATGGCAGTGATGTAGTCAAGAACAGCAGGTCAATGACCAAGACCAGCTGGTCCGAGACCAAGACCAGCTGGTCCGAGACCAAGACCAGTTGGTCCGAGACCAACAACCGAGACCAAGACCAGCTGATCCGAGACCAAAGCCGAGACCAAGACCAGCTGGTCCGAGACCAAGGCCGAGACCAAGACCATCTGGGTCCGAGTACCAAGACCGACACCAGGACGCACTTGTCCGAGAAACCAAGACCGAGGACAAAACCAGCTGTCCGAGACCAAGACCGATACAAAGAACCATCTTGTCTGAGACCAGACCGAGACCACTACCAGCTGGTCCGTGACCAAGACCGAGACAAAGACCAGCTGGTCCAGACGCAATACCGAGACGAAGACAGCTGGTCTGAGACCAAGACCGAGACAAAGACCAGCTGGTCTAGACAAGACCGAGACCAGACCAGCTGTTCCGATACCAATCCGAGATACGAAGACCAGCTGGTCCGAGACCAATACCGAGACAAAGACCAGCTGGTCTGAGACCAAGACCGAGACAAAAACCAGCTGGTCTGAGACCATGGCCGAGACCAAGACCAGCTGGACCGAGACCAAGACCAGGCTATTAGCATCCACCATGACTTGGCCATGTATGAATACATGTTAAATTACCAGTATCTATGATATAACTTTGGTACAAACATTTTCAACCCACAAATGACAATGCAATCTGTATCTTGTCAGATCAACCAGAACATGACGATGAGGTTCGATTGGTGTTGGTATATGTGTGGGAAACCTCGATCCCGGATCGATCCTGCTTCGATCCTGCCTCTTTTTGCCAAAAACTTTCCCGCTCTGAATCGTATTGGTACAAGAATTGTGACACTATAGGAATAGAAAAAACAGTTACAGATTAAGAAAGTGAAAATGGGGCGGACGTAAGGGTGTTTTTTCACTAAAAATAACAATTACAGAGCCTTGAAGAGGGTAGGTTGAAGATGGGAAATAGGGGTAAAGCATTCTACGGGAATAAGCGTAAGTGTATCGAGGTTTATTCCTTACAGCATATATCCACCGATGTGGCAATCCGGGATCGAGGAGCTATGGTGGTACATCTGGGGGAAAGCCCGCGATCCGGAGGAGGCAGGATCGCTAGTAAATAATACCTGCTTACAACAATGTTCAAAATTCTTTTATTTGTCATAAAAGAAGCGACTTTGTAATTAGAATCGGGAAGGCCCATAAAGACACAAATTAGCACCAAGCTGTTTTGACATTAGGTTCATATATTCCAATACGAACGTCAGTTAAGGCTTCCAAGACCAGAATTGTCGAGCAGGTAAAACGAGAAGAAAATGGCTACACATCCTTAATAGCAAGCAAGAAGTGGTTGGCATTAAAACACAAATGTTTAAGCCCATCAATGCATATTCAGCAACAGTGGTATTTTACGGTATCTCGTGGATGGTAAGGCCGGGAAATACCATATAAGAACAAATAAATGAGGCCTAGTGTGCAAATTATCTCATGTTTATCAATAAATGATTCGAAGTATTTGGAATGTCCAAAACAATTACAATGCTGATAATAATCAGTACACTCAAAAACGTTCTTATAATTATAGTTTTCGCTTATTCTATAAGTGTCCACTCTTTTGGGGTGACTTACAAAGTCAAGGTTTCAAAAACGTTGTAATTCAAAGATTACCTTTTAATGATGAGGATTTCAAAATGGTAGCTTGCACCTTAAAAGTCACACAAAATATCTGTGGGATTGCAAACATGACGTCCAAAAAATATATTCGGCTTTTCCGTTGATTTGCGTGAGTGTATTTGTTTCAAAGTGAAACAATGTTGGGCGTAGAAAAAGATGGAAATGGCCACTGGTATTTAAAGAGGAGTATTTATGAAATTTTGCATAACAAACAAAGCCAGCAGCCCGGGCCACTTGTATTCAAAGGGGAATTGATGCGGAACAAGAAAAACGCGTATATAAAGGGGTCTTTTTGCTGCGAAGCAAGCTCTACAAATCTGCCCGGAAAACTCTGTTTAATAGGTAGTGTGTTCGTTCGTTGAATCCGTCCGTTCGTTACGGTAACATAAAATGATGTATCCATTGATGCTCAGTTTACAGTTGTCCGGTAATTTATTCCAATCGACCACGAACACGCTTATTTCGTATTACCAATACAGCAAAACTAGCGAGTTGGGGGGACGCTGTGTCGGACCTACCGAAGTCAAAGTTCCTAATTAGTACCGGGGTATTAATAAAAAAATATTAGAACTGCGCATTATTACTGTGATAAGAACCCGGATGAAAACATCACACTCGTCGTATAGCATTTCATACCCGCCATATTGGAAAATGATTCTATTTTATCTCAGCAACGGTAAACTTTCTGAACAAAAACACATACCTGACGATGTTTTTGGATGTCTAAAGATCATTTTATAACCGAGGGGCCCCAGGCGAAATCGTCGACAAAGTGTTTTTTTCATGGTGTTATGTTTACGTATGCTGGATACTTCGGTGACAGTGTTTCTTGGCCATCACTTTTGCAACAAAAAACTCCCGCTATAGGTTATGTCTGCAGCTTTTTTTTAAAAAAATTCCAGCCCTGTTTTAAGTTTTGTGTTAGTGATAAATGAATATTACTTGTATGAGAGTTTCTTAATGAAATATGACGTATTCGTTTGTATCTTTTTTAAACACATCTCAGTACAAGATTCAAGTATTAGTTTTAACGCCAAAACGTCAAGTGCCCTCATAGCGTGCACTGTCAGATCATGGTCATAATATCTTAGTTAAGCAACGTCGGGCCCGGTCAGTTCTTGGATGTGAGACCAAAAGGGCACAGATAGGGACAAACTACTTTTTAAGTTTGCCACTAATGCCTAGTCTTTAGTGACATGTTTTTGTTTTTCTCTTAATATTATTACTAAGCAACACCCTGCCTGTTAATTTTTGAACTAAAAGAGCATTTTTTTACAGTTTCACTTTTTTTTTCTCTGTACTTGAAGAGTATAGTATATAGTGGGGGACTGTAGTGAACAGATCTTATGTGAGTGTGCAAATCCGGATAATATTGTGAATTTTGGTACACAAGTACTTTATACATTGATAATCAAAAAAATTGATGGAAGCACTTGCCACCAACACCTTCACTTGCCCCCCAGCTTGGATTTTCAAGGTTACACAGGGGTCAAATTTTTAAAATGTTCCGAGTATATTGAAAAGCCACAATGAGGTCGTCTGGTTTACAAGGATTCCACAAAGGGTATGCTTTCTACTACCTGTGACTTTATAGTCGGATTAGGGGTTAAAAATGTAAAAATGGTAAAAAAAGGCAATTTTGGTTTGTACAGGGGTAAAAAATAAAGGGGGGGGTATTGCTTCCAATTTTTGTAAAAATGTGGTTCAAATGGTTGGTTTAGCTCATAGAAGAAATATAGGAATAGGGTTTTGACTACGACAGACGTGTCTGGTTATTAACCAAAATGGCGATAAAGTCAACAGCTATTGGCATCTATTGGATTCTACTTGAACCCTGGGACCTATTTTGTTGGATAACGGTGAAAACTAAGCATAACAGAAAGGCAAACTGATTCCTAATTTCAACCCTTTAAGCTAGGGAACAATTTGCACCACAGATTAACTGAATCAAGCAACTTTTAACTTTGAACCCATTGTACACACCCAAATGACTTTTCACCCCATTTTACAGTTTGTACCCCATAACTCCGGAACGATAAGCCATAGATAGTGTAAAACGAGACCTTTTTGGAATCCTTGTGACAAGAACCAAACAAACTGGTGGGCTTTATAACACATCAGAACATTTTAAATTGGTGACCCGGTATACCTTGAAACCAAGCTGGCGGGCCATTAGGGGGGTGGCAAGTGCTATCCATCAATTTTAGGGATTATCAATGCTTAAAGGCTTGTGGCAAAAAATTACGAAAAGCACCTTGGTGATGGGTATGTACCTAAGGCGGGCAATCATTACCTGGCGTAGACTCAATACAAATCGCATCCTCTCTGGGGATGCACAACCTCCAAATATACCCCAAATAATACCATACCAAAAAAGGGTGGGTTCCCCCCAGGGATGACATATTTACCATCCATGCCACCACCCATCCCTCGACCCTTTCAGCAGACTCTACATAAAGGCGAAGTCGCTCAGGGGGCCTGCGGATGGGAGGGGAGTCTAACGTCAGGTAAGTATAGCCACCCCCTTAGTAACATACAAAGCACCAAGGTGCTTTCCGGAGTTACTTGCGGGCTTAATACTTACTATGGACGTAGGACTTCAATATAAATTGGACATCAAACGCCAGACTGCGCCGAAGCAAGGACGGATGTGAGAAACTCGAGCCTCGTAAAAGGGGAACCACAAATAACAATTTTAACAATAAAAACCTTGTTCTAAATAGGCCTATGACAAAGTCAAACCAACTTTGGCCTAAATGAAGCCGAAAAATTGAACAATTTTCTGCGACAGCGGCAGTAACAGTGAGCATAGCGCTTGTGGCTACTAGGTAAAAGCGCTATATAATTCATAAAAAACAATAACTATGTTAACTAGAAAAACCTAACAGCGGTGAAGACAAAAGACCTTCGAATTACTGGTGATGAGACGCAGCACCAAGCACCGCATTAGCGAAGGCGTACTGCCATACAGAGGACTTCAAGTCTTTCAGATGATTCATGTTTCTTATGAATGTGTTTTGGGAACGCCAAGACAGTTGTTATAACTATATCATTAAGCGCAAAACACCCGTGAGAAACGCCTCAAGAGGAAGATACTGCTACGAGTAGATTGTGCAGTACGTGAATGTCTTAATACCGCGTATCGCACCGGATTTCGTTATTGCCCTCAACCACCACCCTGCCATATACTTTTGCGGCTGGGCGGAAAGGTTTGATCAAAGTAAAAATAACGTTGGAATCTCACCTCTACGAACGGTGCAGTTCTGTATAAATAACCATGTTAAGCGCGCGCACTGGCAACCCCAAGCGCTGAGCTTCTGTGTCGCGTCCCAGGTGCGAGATAATGGAGAAAAAGGGAGAAGCCGCGAAATCCCACTTCTTTTCATTCCTTAGCAAGGAAACCGGGAAGGAAAAAGAGTACCACCATAACGACTAAACACCATATGTTCACCATGGCTCAAGCATATAACTCTGCACATCTGCGACCCTGAAGCCATAGCAATTAGAAAGGCTGTTTTAATAGAAAGATCTCGCAAGAAGAAGACCTGTAGCGGTTCAAAGGCTTCATATTCAGTTTTACTAGTAACTATGGGTAAGATCCCAAGAAGGCACATCACCTTCCTTATGACGGGGAAATGTTCCAAGCCTTCAATAAGAAAGTGAATAACTGAACTATCCTTGATAGACGAGCCCTCCTGAAAACCCCTATGGACAAACTGGATGGCCGACTTAATAACCTCGTACATTGGAAACCCTCACGAACCCAAGTCAATCTAGACCTTAAGAACTCGCCTCTCCTCACAGGAGCTCTGTAGAAGAACTTCTGCTTACGACACAACTGAAGTAGGTTTGGAGAAGACGGCAGAGTAATGCCCCCCTCTGAGAGTGACCGTCTTCGGTCCCTTGCGGCCAAATCCCCCGCAACATCCTCAGAAAGCAAATCCGTTTGGAGCTGTCCCTTGATAATGTCCAAACAGTTAGCCGAAGATTTTCCCAGTTGTGAAACCGAGCTTTTCCGACCCTGCCTGCGACGGATATCTGGGAACCAGGGAAGAATTAATGGACCTCTACTAATAGCGGCAGGAGACTCTGAAACCAGGCTTGGCGAGGCCAACGGCGCTATTTGAAGAACAGACATCTCTCGTCCCATGATTTTCTGAAGACCTTTGGAATTGAGAAATGGCGGAAAGCGTAGGGCGCCATCCCCTTCCACGAGATCGACAGAGCATCTGTTGCTAAAGCCCTCTCGTCCCATAGGCGGAGCAATAGACTTGGAATTGTGGTTCAGGCGGAGGCGAAGAGATCGATTGTCGGATACCACACGTCCTCTCGAAGATCCTCCTCTGCACCACCATTCTGGACAAGGACCATTCTGTCGGTTTGATCGAAATCCCCCTGGACGATTGTCTGCTTGGGAGTTCGACTCCCCGGGGATATGGACTTGTCAGATAAGCGGATCTGATGATCCAGAACACCACAGAAGAAGCTTCGCCTTGTATGAAGACACGGATTGGAGACTTCGTCCTCCCCCCTGACTATTTATGTCATATACGACAGTTGAAATTGTCTGACTGACTCAGAACATGTTTGTTCGAACACCCTGACTCACACAAACTTCTGGAGGGTTCTGAACACAGACCACAGCTCCAAGATTGATTGAGCGACTGACTCCTGAGGGGAACCATCGTCACTCGACGCGGAGATCCAGGGATGACCCCCCCACCTCCCAACCCTAGCTTGGCCGCGTCCCGTGTAGACGGTCAGCTGATGGTAAGGAGTCAGGAATAACTACCCCTGCGGCCAAGTTCTGCCGAGATTGCCACCAAGCTAGCTCCCGACGAACTATTTCCGACATCGAAACAACTATCGAACAAAGGGTGGACGAGTTGGGCTGTAAAATAACAGGAAGTGCAGTGGGATGGGACGCATCCTCAGTCTGCACCAAGGTACAAGATCGACTAGACTCGCCATTAATCCCAGAACCTTTAACCAGCCATCACAGGCTCTTGACTAAGATTGGCTTAACATTGAGACACAGTTTATTACATTCAGGATTCTCTCGTCTCCTCCGAGACTGTGTCGCTCGACCTTTCAACAGATCTAGCCGAGCACCTAAAAGCTCCGGTGATTTGAGTATGGTTTAAGATGGGATTTGATCCAAATTGACTCCCAAGCCCAGGGAAGGACACCGTCTCGAGACCAAACTGAGTCTGAGACAACATGCCATCCATCTCGAGAGACGGGGCTGTAATGAGCCAATCGTCGAGATACATATTGACGGTGGCACCATTGCGACGCAGGAAGGCTCCAACTGTGATTTGACTCTCGGGTACAAAAACCCGTGGAGCTGTTGAAATACCAATTGAAGCATCCTGAAAGCGAAGGCCAGGCGCCATTGCATATGTAACCGCAGCCATTTGTGATGGTTCTTGATGAAGAGGGATATGAATATAGGCACTTTGAGATCTATTGAATTTTCCCATGAAACCCTTGTTTAGATTTGAACAAAAGCACCGAGGCCAAGGTTTCCATCCTGAATCTCTTGGGCCTGATAAAGGCAATTCAGAGGTTTGAGATTCAGGATTTGGTCCCGTCCGCCCGTACTTCTTGGCGCCAGGAAGAAAGTCGACCAGAACCCAGCCTCGAAAGGAGGGTGTAACTGGTAAATCGCCTTCTTGCGAAGCAATGAATCCACCTCGTCCAAAAGGACCTGTCTCTGAAGTAGATTGGATGGAAGAGGTGTTGAGCTGAACATATGTCCTGCGAGGAGGGCAACTGGTGAATTCTATCAGATACCCGCGGGACACAATTGCTCAAACAACCCTGTCCTGGATTTATGTCGGCCCAATGATTTTCATAGAGTAAGCGGCCGCCCACTTCCTTCCTTGATTGTCTGCTGCCGTTGCTTTGGCCGTGCAGGTTTGGGATGAGACCGATCATGTTCGGAACCGAAGTTCGAACCGAGAGGAGCGAGCGGGGGGGGTGGTGCTACCCCCGAAAGGTCAGGTGACACACGCCCCGAGCTGCTTCCAACCCAAGACTTACCATTCCAGGCTTACCTCTATCTCCCTATCCTCTGATACGTTCCGATCTGCGCTCACCTTGAATACATGAAACTGCAGAAACGAATACTTTCACAACTTCATCCCAATACCTAGAACTAAATTCTCGTCAAGAGGGCATGGAGAAGAACGGGAACACACTTGCGATGATAAAGCAAGAATCATGATAAGCAATCATGGGCCAAAAGGGCTGTACACACCTTACATGCACCATCGCGTCAACTGAAAGTGTGACAAAATGCCCGCGAAAAAAGGTATAAAGCCAAAACAAGATCCTAATGTTATCGGAGAGCAGAAAGGAAATCAGACCACCGCGAGACCAACTTTTGGGAAATTGTAAAAGACCAATAAATAATCTCATAATTATATTATCAATGAATATATATTTCCCTGAATAAATCCGAATAATAACTGGCCTAATATAAACACAGTGTATAATATGGGATCGCCAATATCTGATCTGACAACGATCACATCGACAAAGAACGTTTCCAACGTGGAAGAATGGGAGGAGTAAGGAATTCACGGTAACGAAAATTAAGCGCCCACGTGAAGCGTGACGGTGCCGATTATGCCCCGAGACGGCGGACCATAAACATATAAGTAAATGGACTCCTCCCGACCCCAAAACATCAAAAAGTACGGTAAACAAGGGTACGGGGTATAAAAGGAGGCCTGCAAGGTCTATATGGGGAAATAAACACCATAGACCTGACAAATACCCCGCTTTAGAACAAAACCTTAAGAGTACAAGAAAATACAGACCTTATGGTAAGAGCTCCACATATAGAGAATGGGTCGATGGATGGCGTGGTGATGTTGGGTAATATTGTCATAACGGGGGACCACACCCTTTTTGGGTATGGGATTAGTTTTGGGGTATATTTGGAGTTATCTGCATCCCCATGATGAATGCTTTATATTGAGGTCTACGTCGAGTTACGTATTAAGCCCGCAAGTAAACATTAACAATTATTATCCGGCAGCGACCTCTCTTACACTACAGTCCCCTGCTATATGGGAACTCACTTCACAAACATTCCGTTATAGAATTTCTTTTCATTTGTTTTCCTTTTTGTTCCAAAATAGAGAGAGCTAAACCTATTACAATAGAAGTGAACGCTATTAATAAAAAGACTGGTTTTTTTGTTTGGATATTTTTTAATTCAGATTTTTAGTGTTTTATTTGTTTTTTGGCACTTACTATTTCATTTGCAATTGAAAATGTAGCACTCATTTAATCTCTGTTACTAGAAGCTAAGCTATTACAAAATAGAAACTGAACTCTATTAATAAAAAAATGACTTAAAATTATAGTTTAGCAGGGTGTATATTATTCAAATTTAAAAAAAAATGGTAACTTATATTTTAATTTGTCAAATGTTAAAAAGGCTACCAAATATATCATATCATATATAGATATATATATCTATATATATCTCTATATATCTATATTATATATATATATATATATATATGTGAATATAAGCTAATAAAAACCACACCACACAGGACAAGGAAATATGAAGAAATAGGAAAGAGAAAGAAAAGTTTCTTTATTGGGGGTTGGACCAATTGACTTGTACTCTTTCATGGGGGAGGGTACTGGGACAGTGACTCTTGTTTTTTTTAAAACACATTCATACTCTATTTAGAAATACTGATAGTCCTGATCGAAATGGCAGCAAAATTGTTGGCTAAAATTCTGGAGAACAAAACGCCGACGGTTATTTTAGATGTCGAACTTCTCCTGAAACCAGAGATCTCCACGTTTTTTCCATTCCCCAGATTCGGTGCCCCCCCGCCCCCCCCGAGATTTGCAAAAAATTTAGGAAAACAGGGGGTTTTGGCAACAAAATAGGGGGTTTAACAAAATGATTCCATTTTGTAACTGTGTTTCGTCGTTTTTTTCGTTTCGCGGTTTTCGTCGTTTCCGCTCCGTCTCGGTCGTCGTTCGTTTCCGATTCTCGCCCCCCCCCCCCCTATGATTTCGCCCCTCCTATGATTTTAACCCTGGCGCCGCCCCTGAGGCGGCAATGTGGGTTTTTTGCATAGGACCGATGAGGCCATTCGTGTGGCAAATTCTTGAAACCGTTGTGAAAGGAGAAGTTGGTCCGGCAGGAACCACAGTCCGGGTTTCATAGACGACAACGGAAATAAAACGGCGAAACTAATGTTACTGAGTCGGCAACTGAACGATTGCCCTATTGTTCACCATTGTTTCCCCGGACTGTTAGACCGTCGGACCATATCTCCTGCCACCCCGGCTGCTTCAAATATCGTCTTGGTTGAGGCAGAATTACATAATAATTGATAAACAGTCCTTTTTTTTTAAAGGACTGTTCTATGTACCAAAGAGATGTCTGTGTTTAGCTTATTGGGTTTAAAAGAGGAAGAATACAGATTTGCCAAATTAGCGAAAGTCAACTTAGATATGATGTTGATAATGGTATTGTCGGTGTGGGTTCCCGTATCAAGGATGTAGTCCCTTGGGGACGTGTTACTGTAATAACAAATACCCAGTGAATTCTATTCTTACTTTTGATACCAAATGCTTACAGATTAGTGCTTGGTGATGTTCCTTTTCTTGTGTACAATTTGGTGTATTGTAGTAATTTTACAAAACGGAATTTCATCATGTACCTATTAAATCTTAGGGCTTAATGCTGCTTTTGATTGGATGTTTTGAGCAAAATCTACGAAAAATGTGGCAGCCATTTTGGTCGATTAAATTAATTTTGAACTCCCACAAGTTCAGTCGCAGCTTCGAAGAATTCTCGGTCTGTTTCCACAGGCGATGTACGCGCGGAATCGTTTAAACGGGTGTCAAAACAGGCGCAAAATATGGCAAAAAAGGTATGTTTTTTTCTTAACTGAAATTGTCCATGTATTATATCAATTGTAAGCAGGGATCAAAATCATCCAAAGTATTGTAATGGGAACTTGGGAAGAAAGCAAGCAAGGATAATAAAGGGTCTATATTTACGATTCACTGCACTGCGTACTTGTTGAGGGTATCAAAACCAGAGAGAATACTGGGTGAGCTTGTTTTTAGTCGTTGAAAATACGTGGTTAGGGTGCATTTTGAAAGTCCATGTTCAAGCATCAAATCCACCTTGGAAGACAAAGTGCCCCACCACCGGGGGGGTCAGCAGAATATAGTGACTCCACATTAGCGGAGCGGCCGTGCTGTGAAATTCTAGTTTTCGAGTTACCCCGCTTTCGGTACAACAAAACACAACCACCCTTATTGAAGGATAAAGATATGAGATTTAAGAGGAAAAACGATGGTTGTGGTTGAAATATTTGGTGGCAGGGACGATTTCTAGGCCGAAAAAGTGGCATGTTGGACTGCAAATAAGCGAAATTATTTTTTTTTTTTTATTTTTTTTAAAGTAAATATTACAATCTTATTTTATGGTATCCTTTTTGTATTGATATAGGATTTATACATTGCATAAAGGGTTCATTCAATACTCGTTTGTGGTGATATGTGATACAAAAGGATTGTTTTTTTAAGGAAAAAAAGTGATTTGGGGCTAAAGTTCTAGACCCTTTATATATTGTATAAAAAAGAAATTAAATATAAATGTCAGAGATTTGATAGTATTGCAAATGATTAACTTATTGCTAAGAAAAAAATAAAAAAATCTGCATATTCTAAGTTTTTAGTTAACAAACTTGATTTTTATCCCAAAAACACCCCTGCACCCAAGGTTTTTACCAACAAACCATCATTTTTTTAAATTATTACTATCTTTCGAATAGAAGTGGTTGCGTTTTGTTGTACCGAGGGGAGGGGTTGTCGACAATTTTGCAGTCCAAACCGCTCCAATATTAATGTTTTCAGTGTGTGTGTGCGCGTTTATTTTCAACTCCAACCGAGGACACACACCTGACTTTTCACTGTATAAACGAGGACTTCGTTACAACCGAGGACGTCCTCGTTTGTAACGATGTTAACACTTAAGTGACCGGGGGGTTCCTAGGGACCCTCAAAATTTGTTTTCGCACTGGCCGCTTTACGCGTGGGATTTTTGCGCCGAATTTTTTTGTAATTGTCTGACTTTTAAATACGCTTCTTTTGATACCAAAAAAATTAAAATCGGCCAAGCCGTTAATGAGTTAATTAGTGAGGGTCCCATGGAACCCCCCCCCCCTTGGGCACTAACGGAAGTTATTTGAGAATATTAAAAAAAAAATCAAAGAACCAAAGTAATTTTTTGCTGATATATGTTCACACATACATGTAAGTAAACAATTAATAGTAACATTAAAAATAATTAACCCTTTATGTGCTGAAAACAAACAATTTCAATATGGACGTTGCTAAACCGTTACTGTACAAAGTCTATGGGAAAATGACGTGTATTTTGCAACACCCGCTAAAAATACAGGATTCCTAAAACTGCAAGTTTTTTGTTAAATATATGTAATTTGGGTCTTCTAGAGTAGATATCAACATAAAATAAGTTTTCTAAAAGCTTGATGTAAGCGCAAGGCTCATTTGAGTTTTCCGTCTTTTTGCCCATTTTTCGCGTGTTTTGAAAACAATGTTTTGCCCCTAATTTGCAGCCCAAATAAAAAAAAATCATTTTTTATTGCTGATTTGGGGTTGTCTTATGACCCTTCACATGTGGTATAAATTTCGTGCAAAAATTCCCTCGGGAAAGTGGTTTCCTTAGGGGGGGTCCCATCTCAACAGTTATCTAATCAAAATAAAATAATTTCCCTCCTTCTTCAAGCCCTGCCCTCTTTAAGGGACTATCGGTCTGCGACGCTAGCGAGTTATATTAAAAAAAATATTAGATTAGTAAATTTATAGGCCTGCGGCGCAAGACAGTTATCTAATCAAAATAAAATGATAGTTATCTAATCAAAATAAAATGGCGCCTTACCCTCCCCAACCCCCATCGGCGCTTTAACTTCATAATATATTGTTTTTTTTCTTCCTATAGTGTCAAATTTTCACTTTTAAAAGGTCATCCGAGGTTCAAAATCAAGAATATTCATAAAATTAACTCATAAATATTCAACATTTTTTATAAATATTCATAAAATCTCATAAATATTCATAAAATTAGTAAATTTATAGGCCTGCGGCGCAGAACAGTTAGCTAAAAGATAAATTTATAGCTTTAAATAGTAAATTTATAACAGTTAGCTAAGCGACTTTATAGACCTGCGGCGCAAAATAGTTAGCTAAGCGACTTTATAGGCCTGCGGCGCAAGCTAGTTAACACTTTTACCCCATAATTTCCCTCATTCTTCAAGCCCTGCCCTCTTTAAGGGGCTATCGGTCTGCGACGCTAGCGAGTTATATATATAAAAAAAATTAAATAAATATTAGATTAGTAAATTTATAGGCCTGCGGCGCTAGACAGTAATCTAATCAAAATAAAAATGAAAATTAAATAAATAAAAATTAAATAACTAAATATTAGATTAGTAAATTTATAGGCCTGCGGCGCTAGACAGTTATCTAATCAAAATAAAATGGCAGTTATCTAATAAAAAAAATGGCGCCTTACCCTCCCCAACCCCCCCATTCCCCATCGGCGCTTAAACTTCATAATATATTGTTTTTTTCTTTCTATAGTGTCGAATTTTCACTTTTAAAAGGTCATCCGAGGTTTAAAATCATGAATATTCACAAAATTAACTCACAAATATTCAAAAAAAATTATAAATATTCATAAATTTATAGGCCTGCGGCGCTAGACAGTTATCTAATCAAAATAAAAATGAAAATTAAATAAATAAAAATTAAATAACTAAATATTAGATAAGTAAATTTATAGGCCTGCGGCGCTAGACAGTTATCAAAATAAAATGGCAGTTATCTAATCAAAATAATGCTCAAGAGTCATTTTTAAAGGAATTTATGTATTTGCTAGGTCTAAAATGTCTAAAAATCGAAGCTTGCTATACAGTGCGAGAAGCACAGCGCGAAATCTGAATTAATTACTATACAAGAAGAAGGGCAGCAAGGAGTTCATGATCCGGTCATAAAAAAATATAATTTCATTTGAAAAGTAGACACCTGCAAACATTCATATTAAAATTGTATTTGCACATATTGAGTGTATGAAAGAATCAAGAATCACGCTTACTTTGCCGAGCTCAATGCCATTCATGAATACACAATATTAAGACACACAATACACGTCGACGCGACGCGGGCTTGAATATCTTTCCTTGTAAGTGAAATTCTAGGTGTTTCAAAATATTAAATCATCATAGGACATAGCACCACGACCAACAACAACTTTCTCATCTTCAATCTCTTATACATTGCAATAAACAATGCTAATCACTTCAGAATACCGGTATCGACAGGAACAAAAAAGGAAATCATCTGGACTCAAGCTGAGTGTGTTTATATTTGGACTGTGATGACGATCGTCTTTAATAAAAACTACGTCATGCTTGTAAACGGTTCATTGGCCTATGTTTTAAGCTGTTTGGGCGATGGAAATACACTACAATTTTAGTATGGTTTAAGGCCCTCACTGCTTATGAAAACAGATAAAAAGCGAAACTTGATTTTGTTCATTTCCAAGGGTCATCAGCTTTCTCTTAAGATGTAATCATAATTTCTTGAGGGTGGACTTTTAACCAGAATGAAAGGATGTCAAAGGTCAGTGATTAATACTCTACATACAATAATGTAGAAGATACTGAAGGTACAGAGGGCGTAACAGGGGTCAACTTGTCAGATGGGATAATTCCCGGTTTAAGGCAGGATTTCGCGGTTGGAGCTGTTGTGAGGCAGATTTTCCTGGTTTTATAGGTGAAAATTTCCCAGTGAGTAGGCAAAAAGGCTGATTAGCATGATTTTTAAGCTATTGGTACGGTCAAAGATATATCTGGTGAAGTTACGCTTTCAGGATATTCTAAGTTTTGGAAACTTTATTGCCGGGGCTTATTTACTGGATCAACAATTTCACTGGTGATCAACAAGTATATATCATTAACAGGTAAGAAATTTATAAAAGGGCTAAGGCCTATGGTAGGCCTTATGCCTAACGTTCCAGCCAGGTTTACAAACAAAGTTGCCAAGATATTGGTACTAATTATCTAAGGGCATGAAATTCCGTTGTGATATAAAATACCAGGCTAGTTGGCAAAAGTAGATCACCAATCACCATTTGGCCTTTTCCTTTTTTTAATATAGGCCGTGCGAAAAAACGTAAGTGATATCTTGACGTACAAAAAGTACTATTTTGTTAGCATTCACCTAGCTCTAGTACCATCTGAATATGCTGCGAACGCCGACCGGTCGGATGTTTACTGCTCATCAGGAGATCGACCAACAGTTTGATGATCTTAGAAACCATTGTACAGTGGGACAACTTACGTGACGACATGAACAGTGTCAAAAAATAATAAACAAAGTGTACTACGTAGGGAACAAACCAAAATCGATGAAGAAAAAAACCCAAAAAAAAACCAAAAATCTATACAGTAACAAGTTCGTTAGAAGGCGGACCCCTTCTTTGAAAGAAATGCTCAAAATTCAAAAATGTGCCAAATTTGCCCCAAAATATCTTTAAAATAGTTTATGGATGGTGGTTAACTTTATCACAGTTAGATGTCTTGATGAAAGTAAGAAAGCCTTACTTCAAATAGAACCGAGAACATTTTAAGGGAATTTATTTTTTCTTCCAAAAATATGGGAAAGGCAGGTAAATGTCTATATACTGTACAAATAGTGATTAGATAAAACCGTTTGAAAACATTTGCACCAATTAAAACGTTTTAAAACAACCTAATTCTAAACATGTTGACTTATCTAAAACACGTTAATCTAAATATGTTCAAAATAAACATGTTTAGATGTAAAAATCGGCTATTTGGATATTTAATAAGTTGTATAACACAGACCATCGCCAATAAAACGTTTCGCTTGAATACAGCCCTGCTTGCGACATAATAGAACAACCATTTGATGTGACATTCAGTCTGCCTGTTTTGTTTATCTCGTTAAGCGGAAAGGGGGGTTATGTTAAATTCCAATTACTCACATTTTTATGGAGTACGATGTTTGGAGACCTATTTTGCTGGTTTCTTGATTCCGTATGAAGGATGATCCAGATTTGTGTTTGGGTTATGCGGTGGTTATTTCTAGAAAACATTCTGGATCAAATGCATCTTGGTGACTGAGTTAAATGCTGCGCCCCTTCTTTGTTTAAGCATTTTTCACAAGCATATGTTGATATATGCGTCGCAAACAGGACTGTATTCAAAATATAAAAGCTATATTGTCACAGAAGGGAATTTCTATGGTACAAAGATGAATTTCCAGAAGCCATGATCTGTCAATATTTTGATAAAAGTAAGAATTAGTGTCAGGGATACCAACAA
>JAMKCH010078484.1:0-24580 GCA_023653785.1 Ophioderma brevispina | reverse complement strand
GCTGTTTTGCTATTAGAGTGTATCGGTACGCATGGCTCCAGAGCGCATAGCTCTGTAGCCCTGGCGCGTATGTTCAGGGTATTATGTTTGATAAGATTACCTTTTGCGGGAAGTTTCTGGAGTTTGAGTTATTCACAGGTAATTTAACAGAAGCAGATAGTGTGAACTTTAAGGCCACGAATATTAAAATCTAAATACCGTTATTGGAAATTACACATTTGCCGCGGGGTTAATCCACTTAAAGCGGCACTGAAACATTTTATAAAATAAAAATATTTTTTTTCTTAATTTACATGATATACTAGACTTTTGACAAAGGTTTAAGAGATGATTTTTAAGGTCACTGGGACCGAGACTGGCCATATGTAAAATGCATGGTGCAGTTTCACAAATTACCTATTGGAAATCCAATGCCCAAATCGACAGATCGTGTCCTAACCCTCCTGTGTATAAAAAACCACATGTATAGTCTCACATCTGATCGATTACGCCGTTACAACAGAGATACAGAATGCTTGTTGCTTTGCAGAGTTTAGTTATAACCGGTAACGAGACGAATAGTTTGGTCACTTGTCAGGTACCAGGTTCCCCACGTGTCAGGCATCAGGTATCCGTTTGCTCTTCGGGGTCGACCGCTAATTAAATCCTACTATGTTAAATCAAGGTCTGTTTAACATGACCCTCTGCCCAAAGTGCTATTATTTTTTTCCAAATACAAAAACCGTTTAATTATGTCTAAACGTACAAATTTTACCTTTTCCCTACTGATTCAAACACCGACGAACGATGACGATAATCGGTTGGTTTTTTCCAATGTAAAGGGATACGTAGTCATTGTTACCCTGAAGGGGTCCCCCGAAGCAAAATATAAACCAATCAATGCCGTTGACCGGTCATCAAATCTTTATTTTTTTCCAAAGATTGGCTGTTATTCCCATAATAAATTCCTTTTTAAGATCCAACATCTGTATATTGTTCTTTAAATAATTTATATGCAATGTCCCCGCATGCATGTGGAAAAAAAGAATGGGTCCATAAGTCCTACAAACTGAAAACATAGTCCGCCGGCTAAATACCCTTACCGTGGCTGTATGAGCAGCGGATCCACCCGTATTAGCTTTAGCAGACTACAGCCACTTGCGCGCGGCTGCGGGGGTTTTGCGTCTAGCTCCGTATGATATCGTCGCCCACATCACATACTGTCTTCTTATCTGGCGGAAATGCCGTTTTTGAGAAAATCGCCATTGAAATTCTACCGTTATTTTCAAATTGTACAACAATATGACCCGTAAATTTGTGTCTTGTGTATCATATTCAAAGTTGAAAAAATTTTTTGATATAGGCGTGTTCCATAAAACCAACATTTGTTTTTCCAAGGAATATTATATAAACAGATTTTGAAGGCCTGATTTTATCTGATTGCAGATCTTTTTCTCTTTTCTTTGCTATAGTAAATTTCAACCCATCGCTGTCGCCTCTAGTACTTTTTCGAGGGTATTGACATTGAATGAGGGGATAAAATAGTGGATGAAAATTAAATTCTCTCGGGGAAAAGTCTATTGAAACATGTAGTTAGATAGCAAAGAAAAGCAAATTCTGAGCTTAGGTGAAATCATTCTTTGATGTGTTCATAACGACGAAATGACTTCCATTCAACTTAAAGGACTAACATTCCTATAAATCATAGTTCTGGACTGGACTATTTTTCCTTACTAGCTATGCTGCATCCGGACTATTAATTCTAGACCTAGTGTCTCTGGACTATGGTAACAGTGGACTATATCTCCTGCAACACAGGTAGTATTTATTTGATCATTATCACGCGTGGCACATTAACTGTGGGTTTATCTGACCAAGGCATCATAATATTCACTCAATTAGTTAATTTATCATATGTTGATGATTAATAACTTTAAAATCGATCGGGTTTAGGGGACTATCCCATTAATTATATGTTTCAGTCAAAAGCGACAATTACTTGATGTGATCTACGTTAAGACGTCAGATTATCGGAGGATGGATGTTAATAGTGCCTAATTTCAACTACATTGAGCACATTGAAGTACATGTGATTTCCTTTGAATTAACATGAATTCCAACATCATTTGTACATTGTTATTAGCTTGAATTAGGCCGTTAAATGTGTTGTGCTTGTTGTTTCTTCTTGATGGCCTGAGGGTCTAAACAACGTGTTCCTTTTTCGTCTCATATTAATAAATTACTAGTGTTTGTCATCTACCATGTTATTTTTAATACCACTCGTGACCGTAACACGTAAGTGTCGCATTATGGGTTTTAAAAGAAAGTTTCTTAGTCCAAGATGGCCCAAACAAAATAAATTGCCTCAAATTTCGAATACATCGGGCCACTCCACAATTTGAGTCCCATGATATCCTTGAACGTTTTGCTTTATGACTATTAAACTGTTTTTCCACAGCAGGAGAGACTATTATTTTAATCAGCATAACATGAAAGATATATCGGTAAAGAAACAAACTCAATTAGAACACTAATAACCCTGAACATCATCTGGTCTTATTCAGTCAAACCCTCCATAAGCTTGATCTGCTTTTATTGTATGGGCGTCGTTGATTTTTTATGGAAATAATTAAAGTTGAAGCAAAGAAGGAACAACTTACCTTTTTTATTTATTTTCACTAAAACATGATTGTGATTTTCAATGGCAACTCTGTTTATTACCGGGATAGCTGTCAAAACTGGACCAACAGGTTTTTCAGTGTCTCAGATAATTGCCATAACTCATGAACAGACCCCCAAATTGACTTTGACTTTACGGCATAGGACGTGGTGGTGTCCCTTTGCTATTCTCATGAGTAATTTTCCTCCATTCTGAGTCTGCCACTTTGCAATAGATTCGGCCCATATTTTGGAGGTCCAGCTGTTGTCCTTGGGGATCTGGTCTTTCCATCTTGCTGGTGGGGGCGACCTGGCTTCCTACGCTTGTTTGAAAGTCTTGAGTATAGGCTTGTATGGTTATCTGTGTTGCCGCATCCTGACGACATGGCCAAACCACTTCAGCCGTCTCCTGGTGACAACTGCATCCGTGATGTTGCATAAGCTTGTACAGTACACTAGCTTATATTACTGATTATAGTATATTTTCCCGCATATGGTTACTTAGTTATCATCGATTCATGAGTAGTGCTAGTGTTTGTTGTTGGTGTTTGTTTGGTATTAGTCTGAGCCCTGATACGCAATAGGGTTGACCCCGGAAATGTGTTTTCATAGCCGCCATATGGGATTTTTAATGAAATACAATAATTTAATGTTTTTTAAACCAAGGGCATTTTGTCTTCAATTTTTTAAGTCTTGTAATTTCTTGTTATACAAAAAAAATAAAGGGAAAGGGGGACGGACCTGTGACACAGGGAACGGAGTGCCCATCTCTCTTTCGAGACGATATGGCCAGACTCCACCATATAACATTGCTGTAGGGGGATCGCAACACCCATCTACAGCAGGTCTGTTACCTTCCCAGCCACGGGATAATGCCCGGTACCACATTTATAACACATGGGTAGAGGAAGGAGTAATTGAGGTAAAGCACTTACTCAAGGGTTGAAACACATTGGTCAGCGGGGGCTCGAAACCACAAACTTTGGCGTGCGGGCCGAGCGCTTGATCCCACTGGACCACAGGGGGGCCCCATACATATTACATATACAAAAATTATCTTTCAATAAAGGACATGATAATTGAATGGCCTTCAACTTAGTTATCATTTGACTATATTTGTTAACGCCTATATAGCAGCACATATCATAGCCGCCAGATTGGATTTTCCAGCAGAAGTTCCATCAATCATTAGTTTTTCTTTGCTTTTTCCAACCAAGGGGCAATTGTTTCTTCATTTCCAAAATTTCTAGGTATCATTTAAACCAATTATCTTTCAATTTAAGACATTTTAATTGCATGGATTCGACTCTTAATTATCGTTTTCTGTCAATACTGCTATAAGTGGCTGGAACCCCGTTCATGCACACCAACGGCTGTTGCCGGTTTGTGTTTAATTTTGTAATTATAAAAAAAGGTTTTTATTTTTTTACCATTACCATTAATGGACTTGCTCAATCCCACCTCGCAACTAGCACTTATCATGTTTTGACCATTATTTCCATTTTCTTTACTCCATGAGAGTCTCATTTTTTTTTGTTGACTAATCAGTGTGATTTGAATTATGATGCTTATCACCTTATTCTGCATACAAGCATACGCACATCCAAAAAAAAATTTTTTTTATAGTCTATTTTTGTCCCACTTATGTATTTGTACTTTTTTCTCAAAACACCTTTGGTGCCTTATTGTGTCTGTGTTAAACAACTCTTCAGTTTTTTATTTTGTTGTCATGTAAACTTGGTTTCCATTTATTGTCCACATCGCATGCACTCTTGAAAACTACATGGATATTTATAGTGGATCCCGGAGGATTGTGATCGGGGACCGATTCGTTTTTTTGGATCTGTTGTTGAATCTTTAACATTTAGGATTTTATTTGGGTCTAGAAAGGGTTGTTGGTCCCTTGTCGCAGTAGTTTTTGGGATTTGTTTGGATCCTTGTGATTTGGAGTATATGTATGACTTGTGATGGCTTTCATGCGTCCCTACTCCTACTCTTGCTATGTTATTGTTATTTAATATATCATTACTACTGTTATTATTATTACCCATCGCTCTTCTCATATTGATCCCTTTACTCGCATGTAACTATAAATAGTCTGGGAATTATAATATACATGTATGTTCATATTCGGGTTTCCGACAATATTTTCCCCCTCGTTATCTTTAACACCATTCTGAGTTATTCGACGTCACGTTCCCCCATATTGTTACATCTGATGATGAACATGTATGACGATGCTATTTATTTGTTCTTTTATGCTGTATTATTTATATTCACAATTGTTATTATTATTACTCAAACCCTTTTCTAATTTACTGATATATTACGTTATGGATTGTATCGTAACAACTTAAATCCGGGTTTGCTGTGCATATAGCAATTTCTGATGTACCACTTTGACTTTTTGGTACTGTTAAATTCCCCTTACAATACCTTTACTGTATGTTTTTCGCTTTGTATTCTTTTTTTGTTCTTAAACCCTTTGTTTGTTTTACCTTGCTTGTCCTTGATGCTTTCGTCTTGTCTTGGGGGGGGGGGGCGGGGGGGGGGGGGGGGGGGGGGGGGGGGGGGGGGGGGGGGGGGGGGGGGGGGGGGGGGGGGGGACTTGCAACACATCTTGTTCTAAAGGTATTGCTTCACTTTTATCTACCCCGCTTCCTTATTTGCTATTTAACTATTTCTTTGTCCAACCTACCTCATCCATCCAATATTCTCAAGTTCCTCCCTCTCTTTCAAACACACTCTCTCTCTGTATCTCTCTCATTCTCTCTCCTCTCCCCTCTCTCTCTCCCCTCCCTTTATAACTCCCTCACTTTTATTTTCCTTTGGACTATCCTTTCAGTATTTGGGGGGGGGGGGGGGGGGGGGCCATGCCCTGCTATATACGAACTGCCATTTAACCATCATATTCACGACGAAGGACATTTCGCGCATCATTAAATTGAATTTTTCACCAACACTAAATTGTACATCCTTTCCCCCCCCCCCACAACTTAATTCCCTTTGCATCAATTCGTTACTCACAGACCCCATATAATCTCAAACATGTGACCCCACCCACCCTTCACCACATCCACAAAACAACTCTGGTTCTGACTCCCGCTATCACACTGACGACCTTTAACCACAATAATAAAAACCATCAAAACAAAGCCGACTCATTCATATTCCATTTCAACTGCCTTAGTATCACAAAATCATCATATGAAGAAATCCACTAATACCTTGATCGCCTCAAACAACCTTTCTCTGTCTAGCATTTTCAGAAACATGGGATATTACTGACACTAAATCACCACCTCACTTAATGGCTACACGTACACTCCAGGAGCACTCACTGGCAGGGAGGAAGGGGGGAGTTGGTATTTACATAAAAATCACCATCTCATACAAAATAATCGACACAACCACCAGAACCAGAATTTGACTCACTTTTCATCGGACTCACATTAACACACATGACCCAAAACACATCAACTGTCGGAGTTTATTACAGGACTGCATGAACACACAATCAAAATTTAACAATAGAGACGAGCAGCTTCTCACTGAACCAAATAAAACCAAACCGTGTTGTCTATATTGTCGGTGACTTTAATGTCAATCTTCTCAATTATTCCACCCATCCACACATTAATGACTTATTCAACACATCACTTGCAAAATCTTATATCCCTAAAAAATTAACAGACCTACAAGGATTACGCATAACACAGCACGGACTCATTGATACATATCACCAACTCCACTACACAGACCCCACACCAGGGATATTTGTCAATGACACTACAGATCACTTTCCAAATTCTCATTACATCACCTTAAGCATAAGCATGCACACCAAAAACAACCAATACACTAAGTGACTAAGGGGGGGGGGGGGGGGTGGGGGGGGGGGGGAGATCACAACATTCGACACATTTTACCGTAGACTCAACACTGAATCATGGGGGAAAATTATACACAGAAAATGACCCTAACACAGGTACAGCAACTTCATTACAACTTAACGAAACATTACAACGAAATCATTCCCCTTACAAAGAAGACAACAATTTCCAAGTCAATCAAACCGACAAGATCGATATGGATTGCCAACAACTCATATGATAACATCATTTCGCCTCTGATGCCCATATTAACCATTCACTTCTCACCGGAACCTTCCCTGATCACCTCAAATCAGCCAAAGTCATTCCTATCTACAAAAACAAAGATGCACATTAAACATTGCAAATTACAGGCCATTCGGTTTACCATCTTTTTCAAACACTACTGAAAAAGTCATGTACACAAGTCTGTCTCATTCTTCAACAAAGCACAACATTCTTGTCGATGCACAATACGGTTTTAGGCCAAACCGCTCGACATTACATGCGCACTCCTTGAACTAACAACCACCTCAACCTTGCACTAAAAAAAACTCCACACCATGAGTGTATTCCTGGATCTCTCCCAGGCTTTCGACACCATTGACCACAATATTCTTCTTCACAAGCTTTATATTACGGTGTCCGTGGAGTAGTAGCCTTGGAGTTTTTGGGGGTTCAGAGTTACCTAACTAACCGCCCACAATCAGTCTACTACACCTCACGCAATTTCATCCATCAAACCTATACACAGTTGCGTCCCGCAAGGCTCCAATCCTTGGACCCCTACTTTTCATCATTTTCCATGAATGACATCACTAACATCTCATAACACACCTACAAAACTAATTGCTTTTCCTCAACACACAACATATCACAACCAAAACATTAACAATAGATAACCAGACAATCTCAAAGGTACACTCAACCAATTTTTGGCGCACCAATCGAGGACCAAATAACATGGAATGAACACATCCAACTCTGTCACCACAAAGCGTCTCACGCAATTGGTACAAGCTACAGAGTTAAACACCAGCTTCCAGACTAACACACTTGAAAATTCACTTTACAACACACTAGTTATCCCATACCTTACGATACTGTAACATCATCTGGGCTCCAACTATCAGTACGAATCACAAAAAACTAAAATATCACACAGAAATGGGCCATTCGCACTATCACAAACTCACTCCCAGAACTCACACTTAGCCCTTTATTTAACTCACTGAAAACACTTAAACTAGACCACCTCAACCAACTTCAAACAGCACTCTTCATGTTTGACTATACAACAATCATTTACCTCCGAACTTCAGGCGAATGACGTTACCACAACAGACAAAATCCACAGATTATAACACCAGACAAGCCGACAAACTCATCTTCCCCTCCCAAAAATCCTTCCTCTGAAAAGCACTTTATTCAGTATCAGGCGCAAAACTTTGAAATGATCTTCCAGAATCCATCCACAACAATTACAAACAAAAATATTTTTTAAAAGCTCAACTGAAAAAACATTCCATCAACCAGTACAGTCTTTTTAAAATTTCTCCCAAAAGTCTTTATTTCTCTCACGTCTTTCATCCTATTTCTATCTCTCGTTCCTTACCTTTTTCCTCACCTTTACCCTTCTATCTCTGCTTCTCGTTATGAAAGTATTACATACCTCAGCAAGACATGTTGATAAGTCTCTCCTTCTTCCAAATTCGTTTTTCGTTTAAAGTGTTTGTTTAGCTTAGATATTGTTTGTTTTTGTTTGTTTGTCTCTGTTTTTGTTATGTTTATTACCTATGTAAATTTTCTATTATCACCCCTTACTTGTATCATTTCATTGTAATTTTGGTATATTTTACGTGTATGTATTTTACAGGGCCAGCAATAACCCATAAGCCCTATGTTTTTTTTTTTTGTTTTTTTTTTTTTTTTTTTTTTCCGGGGGGGGTTTTTGTCCATCCTGGTCCTAGCCATTAGCATATCATGTCAAATACCTCACCAGTTTATCTTCGTACAGTCCACAATTGTTACTTTATGATGATTATACATATATTATATGTATTATACATTTCTGTCACTTTCGATATGTTATGATGAATAAAATGAATTGATTTTGAATTGAATATTAGAGTAATTAATATTCGGAGAATCGCCGACACTAATTCAACGGCTTGATGGAGGAGGAACGGCCTTCCAATATGATATAGCCGGAAAATGCGCCATGACGTGTCTACGCTCATTCATTAGGTGTTTTATCGGTTCAGGCAAATCAGGTTAGAGGTCATTTTTGAGGTGGCACTTTTTCATCAAGGACCGGAAGATTAACTAGATTTCAGTCTGCAGTCACGTACAATATGGGATCCCTAGTTCTAATTACAAAATCGCCTTTATTTTATGATAATCGCATTTTTAGACATCCTCATTGCAGGTATAGTTTCCTCGCAAAAAATATGCTGCTATTGCGTTACGTGTTTTATTAAATTAAAAGGTGGTCAATTTAGCATTTTGTTCGGACACACCCTCGTATGTTCTGAAAGCGAAAAAAATACGGACTTTCATCAACTTAACGGACTAACATCCTATAAAATCATGTTTTGTGGATTATTACTTCCTAGCATTCACATCCCAGGGACGTTAATCTAGGACATTGTGTGGTGTCTCCGGACTATGGTAACAGTGGACTATATCACATCCTGCCACACCGGTAGTTATTTGTACCATTAACCACGCGTGGCACATTACTGTGGATATCTTTACTAAACATCAACTGATCACTAAAAATTATTTAATTAATTCATATGTTGCTGATTAATGACTTTAAAATCTAGCGGGTTATAGAGGACTATCCCATTAATTATAGGTTTCAGTCATGAAAATCCATGTCAAAAAGCAAACATACTCATGATCTAAGTTAGACGTAACATTATCTATTACTACAAACATTGTTTCTATACTGACAAAATTATTGCCTAATTTCAACATACAATGAGCACCAATGAAGATCATATGTAATGTCCTTTGAATTATCATAAATTCCACATTTGTACATTGCGTTATCTTTATTAAGGCTAATATGTGTTTTTCTTGTTTGTTTCTTCTTCTTGAAATTTGTTTTTGTTTTTATATATAATTTTGTTTAGCGCCCCCCCCCCCCCCCCCAAACAAAAAAAAAGAATTAACTCTAGTATTTTATTATGATATACCATTCTCACCGTATTGGTAGTTTATTGTACACCAGCTATTGGACAGTCCGGGTGTGCAATGACAAAATCCTGCAGGTCCAATAACGGTGTGCCCTTTTCGTCTCATCCAAATTATATGGTTTGTCATCGATTTTAATACACACTCGTGACCGCGGAACACTTAAGGTTACACATAAGGGTTTAAAGAACGTTTCTTAGTCCAAGATGAACCAAACGAATATAAATTGCCACAAATTTCCCCCCAATACAGAGGGCCATCCAAAATTTGGCACCAGGATGACCTTGAACCGTGTTTGCCTTATAGACTATTAAATTATTTTCACCAGGGCAGGACAACTATACATTATTTACTCGGCATAAATGGAAAGATATATCGGTTGAGAAACAAAACTCAGTTAGAACACTAATACCCCTGCAACACTTTTACCCATGAACCCCTTGCTTTTGTACGTGTTTCCATCTTTCTAGTTGGTATATTTGAAATAGTCATTCTCTGACTCCTTTATAGCAGATTAAAAAAAGCAAAATTGTGTGTGTGTGTGTTTGTGTTTGTGTGTGGGTTTGTGGTGTGTGTATGCTTGTCTGCTTATGTAGATAACGTTGTATTAGCGAGTTGTTAGTTAATAATTACTTTACTGTGAAGTGTCTTGGGATAGTGATTGTATGTCTTTAAAAGCTTTTCAGCTGCAATAACAATTAATTATAGACAAATCAAACCAATCATTAAGTTATGTTTATATAATAGGCTATCTCACACAGATGGACTCAAAACCACCTATAGGAAACCCAAACGATTATTGCTTGTTTTTATCTTCCTTCACAGGGGAGGACACCTCTATCATATGCATGTCAAAGAGGACATCCTGAACTGAAAATATGTGTATCTTACTCTAGATAAAGAGCCCCCCCCCAACGGTAGATGCCTGCAGATTAAAAGATGTAAAGTAATTACGTCTAAAGATATGTCGTATTTTCAAATGTACAAACAAATGACCCGTATGTGTCTGTGATCATTTTTCAAAGTGATAAAATGTTGAATAAGAGGGCGGGGGGGTGCCATGAAACCACATTTTAGTTTTTCAAGGATATTATTCTGATAACAGATTTTGAAAAGCTCTGATTTTATCTGAGTGCTATAGTTACATTCAACCCATCGTGTCACCTCTAGTACTTTTTTCGAAGGTATTGGCATTGAATGAGGGGGATACATAGTGGATTGAAAATTAAATTTCTACGCTAAGAAATTGAAACATGTAGTCCGATAGCAATGAAACAGCACAATTGGAGACTTAGTGAAATCATCAGGTCAATTTAAAAACATTAATTTTGGGGTTTTTTGGGGGGGCCATAGGTCAATTTAGCATTTTGTTTGATTGAACCCCTCTTTGATGTTCATAACGAAATACTGACTTCCATTCAACTTAAAGGACTAACCATTCCTATAAATATAGATCTGTGGACTATTGTTCCTAGCTATGCACATCCCGGACTATTAATCCTAGGACATAGTGTCTCCGGACTATGGTAACAGTGGACTATATCACCTGCCCCACAGGGTAGGTGTATTTTGATCCTCAACACGCGTGGCACCATAAAAGGTGGTTTACTTAAAGGCATGAATATCATCAATAGTAATTTATTCATATGTGATTGCTTAATTAACTTTAAAATATATCGGGTTATAGAGGACTAGCCATTAATTATATGTTTCAGTCAAAAGCGACATACTTGATGATCTAAGTAAAGACGCAGATTCTCGGAGGAGGAGGATGTTAGATAATTGCTATTTCACTACATTGAGCCAATTGAAGTATCACATGTGATTTCCTTTGAATTAACATGAATTCCAACATCATTTGCTACAAATTGGGGGTTTTTTTTAATTACAGGTGGGGGGGAGGGGGGGGGCTGGAATTAGGCCCGTAAATGTGTTTTTGCTTGTTGTTTCTTCTGATGGCCTGAGGTCTAACAACGTGTTCCTTTTTCGTCTCATTCTTAATTATATGTTGGTCATTTTATCTACATGTATTTTAATACACAACTCGGAACGTAACACTTAAGTGTCGCATGGGTTAAAAGAAAGTTTCTTAGTCCAAGATGCCAAACCAAACAAATAAATTGCCTCAAATTTCGAATACATCGGGCCACTCCAAAAATTTGGTCCCAATGATGACTGGAACCGTTTTGCTTTGTTTTATGACTATTAAACTGTTTTCCAACAAAGCAGGAGAGACTATTATTTTTTAATCAGCATAACATGAAAGATATATCGGTACAAGAAACAAACTCAATTAGAACACTAGAACCCTGAACATCATCTGGTCTATTTCAGTCAACAAACCCTCCATAAGATTGACTGCTTTTTTTTATGTATTGTGCGTCGTTGATTTTATGGAAATTAAAGTGTGGAAGCAAAGAAGAACACTTACCTTTTTTTATTTAATTTTCAATAAACATGTCTGTTGATTTTCAATGGCAAACTATGTTTGATACCGGGATGCTGAAAATGGACCATCAGGTTTTTCCCGGTGTTTTGTCTTTGTCTCAGATAATTGCCATAACTCTGAAGCAGACCCCAAAATTACACCAACTGAAAAATTTCCCTGATGAAGCTTAGACATTCCTTAAAAAAGAAATATAAGTTAAGTTCAGGTGAACTGGACTTAGTTTTTGGTGAATTTGTTGAAAAAAATTCAATTTTGATGTATATTTGGGGACAGTCTGTTTATACCCTGTGAATGGTTATATTAATTAAGCTCGAAAATGTCTGTGTTGCAAACGAAGGAATTTTGTTATATTGCGTAATAATATTGGAGATCTCCGATACTAATTTTCAAGGCGCTGGAAAGGCCTTCCAATATGATATAGCCGGGAAATAGCGCAATGTACGGGTCTACGCTCATTCATTAGTTGTTTATCGGTTCAGGCAAGTCAGGTTAGAGGTCAATTTCATCATGGACGGAGATAACTTAGCATTCCAGCTATGCCTGTCACGTACACAATATGGGGGGGGGGGGGGGGGGGGGGGGGGATCCTAGTTCTAATTACAAAAATCGCTTATTTTATGATAAATCCGCATTTTTTAGATCCTCATTGCAGGTATAGTTTCCTTATGCAAAAAAATATGCTGCTTGCTATTACTTTACGGGTAAAACATGCTAAAGCGGGTCAACTACTTAGCATTTTGTTCGGAACACTCTTATGTTCTTAACGAAATAAGGACTTCCATTCAACTTATAGGACTAACATTCCTATAAATCATAGTTTTGTGGATTATAATTCCTAGCTATTCACATCCCAGGACTATTAATCCTAGGACATAGTGTCTCAGGACTATGGTACATGGACTATATCACCTGCCACAAGGTTTAGTTTATTTTTACCATTTAACACTCGTGGCACATTACTGTGGATTATCTTATAAGCATCAATTATCACTAAATTAGTAATTATTATATGTTTGATTGATTAATTGAACTTTTAAGAATCTACGGCGTTATTGACCGGACTATCCCATTAATTATAGGTTTCAGTCAATGAAATCCATGTCAAAAGCAACACATACTTCATGATCTAAGTTAAGACGTAACATTATCTTAACTGACAAAACATTTTCTATACTGACAAATTATTGCTAATTTCAAACTACATTGAGCACAATTGAAGTATCATAGGTAATGTCCTTTGATTTTATTATCATAAATTCCAAAATCATTTTGTACATTGCGTTCTTTAATTAAGCCGAATATGGTTTTCTTGTTTGTTTCTTCTTCTTCTTTAAAATTTTGTTTTTGTTGTTATATATAATTTTAAGCGCCCCAAAACCAGAATTACCACTCTAGTATTTTATTATGAATATACTCTACCGTATTGTTTAAAAGGTTTAATTGTACACCAGCTATTGGACAGCCGGGTGTCGCATGACAAAATACTGAGTTCCAATAAGTGTTCCTTTTTTCGTCTCATCCTAAATTATATTGTTTGTCATCTATTTTAATACACACTCGTGACGTAAAACACTTAAGTGTCAAATAAGGGTAAAAGAAAGTTTTAGTCCAAGATGACCAACGAAAATAAATTGCCAAAATTTCAACTACATTAGGGCCCACTCCAAATTTGGCACCAGTTGACCTGAAACCGTTTTGATTTATGACTAATTAAATTATTTTAAAAAAGGTTGTTTTTTTGTTTTATTATTTTAATCAGAATAACATGAAAGAAAGGACATATAGCGTTAGAAAAAAAAAATACAGAACACTAATCCTCCTGAACACTTCTACCCCTGAACCCTCTGCTTTTGTACGTGTTCCACACCTTTTAGTTGGTTAATTTTGAATAGGTCATTCCTTACACATTTCTACAAGATTGAACAAAAAGCCAAAATTGTGGGTGTGTGTTTTGTGTGTATGGTGTGTTGGTGTGTGTGTGTCTCTGCTTTGTCTCTTATATAGATAACGTTGTATTAGCGCGTTATTAATTAATGGTGATAGTAATGTATGTTCTTAAAAGCTTTTCAGCGCATAATAACAATTTAATATAGCACAAATACAACCAATCAATGATGAAGTTATGTTTAATATAATAGGCTATCTCACACAGATGGACTCAAAACCAAAACCTATAGAAACCCAAACGCTTATTGCATTGTTTTTGAACTCTTTCCTTCACAGGAGAGGACACCTCTGTCATATGCAAACAAAGAAGACATCCTGAAATATGTCGTATCTTACTAGGATTAAAGGAGCAAAGTAGTAGAGACGGCAGATCCGAGTAAAGTAATTAACGTTCTAAAGATATGTCGTTATTTTCACATGTACAAACAAAGACCCGTATTGTGTCTGTGATCATTTCAAAGTTGATGATGAAATGTTGATAAGAGGGCGGGGGTTCCATGAAACCCAAACATACATTTTGGTTTTTCACGGATATTATTTCTAGACAGATTTTGAAAGGCTCTCGATTTTATCTGAGTGCTATAGTAATTCAACCCTCGTGTCAACCTTATAGTACTTTTTCGAAGGTATTGGAATTGAATGAGGGGATTATATAGTGGATGAAAATTAATAATTCACGCTACATCTATTGAAACATGTAGTCTGATGGCAGAGAAAAGCAATTCTTGAGCTTAGTGAAATCATTCAGGTCAACTTAAACACATTAATTTTGGGGGGGTCCATAGGGCAATTTAGCATTTTGTTGAACCCACACTCTTTTGATGTTCATAACGAAATAAGGACTTCCATTCAACTTAAAGGACTAACATTCCTATAAATCATAGATCTGTGGACTATTGTTCCTAGCTATGCACATCCCGAGGACTATTAATCCTAGGACATAGTGTCTCCGGACTATGGTAACAGTCGACTATATCTCCTGCCAAACAGCTAGTGAGTGTATTTTGATCATCAACACGGTGGACATAAACTGTGGTTTATCTTTTCAAGGCATGTGAAATATCACTCAATTATAATTTATTCATATGTGATGAATTAATAACTTTAATCTACGGGTTCTAGAGGACTAATCCATTAATTATATTGTTCAAGTCAAAAGCGACATATTGCTGATCTAAGTGAAGACGTCAGATTATCGGAGGATGGATGTTAGAATAATTGCTAATTTCAACTACAATGAGCAACATTGAAGTATCACATGTGATTTCCTTTGAATTAAACATGAATTCAAACATCATTGTACATTGTATTAGATTGAATTAGGCAGCGTAATATGTGGTTTTTGACTTGTTTGTCTTCCTCTTGATGGCCCCTGGGGGAACGGTCTAACAACGTGTTCTTTTCTTTTCGTTCTCATCTTAAATTATATTGTTGGTTCAATCTACATGTATTTTAATACACCACTCCGTGAACGAACATTAAGTGTCGCATATGGGTTTTAAAAAAAGTTTCTTTAGTCCAGATGGCCCAAACAATAAATTGCCTCAATTTCGGCATACATAGGGCCACTCCAAAATTTGGTCCCATGATGACCTGGAACCGTTTTTGCTTATGACATTAAACTGTTTTCCACAAGCAGGAGAGACTATTATTTTTAATCAGCATAACATGAAAGATATATCGGTTTATAAAGAAACAAAACTCAATTAGAACACTAGTAACCCTGAACTCATCTGGTCTTTTATTCAGTCAAACCTCCATAAGCTTGATCTGCTTTATGTATTGTGCCCCCCCGTCGTGATTTTTATGGAAATAAAGTTGAAGCAAAGAAGGAAAAGGAACATTACCTTTTTTTATTTAATTTTCAATTAATAAAACATGTTCTTGTTGATTTCAAATGGCCACTCTGTTGATACCGGGATAGCTGATGAAACGGGACCAACAGGTTTTTCAGTGTCTCAGATAATTGGCCAGAACTCCTGAAGCAGACCCCCAAATTACACCAACTGAAAAATTCCCTGGAAGCTTAGACATTCCTAAAAAAGAATAGTTAACGTTCAGTATGAAATGACCTTAAGTTTTGGGTGAAAAAATTCAATCTTTTATTGATATTTGGGACAGTAGTGTATACCTGTGAATGGTTATTAATAAGCTCTCGAAAATGTCTGTGTTGCAAACGATGGAACTATTTTGTTATTAGAGTATTAATATTGGGAGATATCCGATACTAATTCAAACGGCGGCTCCTGGAAACGGCCTCCCAATATGATTATTAGCGGGAAATAGCGCCAGTAGTGTCTACGCTCATTCATTAGTTGTTTTATCGGTGTTCAGCAAGTCAGGTGAGAGGTCATTTCATCATGGACGGAGATAAGTTATCATTTCCAGCTCTGCTGTCAAGTACAATCTGGGATCTAGTTATATTACAAATCGCTTTATTTTATGAATAAATCGCATTTTTTAGCATCATCATTGAAGGTGAATTTTCCTCTGAAAAAAAAATATGTGCTAGTACTTTACGGGTTTATTAAACATGCTAAAGCCGGTCAACTAGCATTTTGTTCGGACCACACTCTTATGTTCTTAACGAAATAAGGACTTCCATTCAACTTATAGGACTAACATTCCTATAAATCTAGTTTTGTGGATTATACTTCCTAGCTATTCCATCCCAGGACTATTAATCATAGACATAGTGTCTCCGGACTATGGTAACAGTGGACTATATCACCTGCCCACACCGTATAGTTTATTTTACCATTAACACTCGTGGCACATTTACTGTGGATTATCTTTACTAAGCATCAATATCACTCTAAATTATTAATTAATTCATATTGTTGATTGATTTAATGACTTTAAAAAATCTATCCGGGGGTTTATAGAGGACTATCCCATTAATTATAGGTTTCAGTCAATGAAATCCATGTCAAAAGAAACATACTTCATGATCTAAGTTAAGACGTCGTAACATATCTATACTGACCAACATTTTCTATACTGACAAATTCTTGCTAATTTCAATACATTGAGCACACTTGAAGTATCATATGTAATTTCATTTGAATTATCATAAATTCCAACATCATTTGTTATACATTGCGTTATTCTTTAATTAAGGGCCGAATGGGTTTTCTGTTTGTTTTTCGTCTTCTTTAAAATGTGTTTTTGTTTAGAATAATTTTAAGCGCCCCCAAACAGGAATTACCACGGTGTCTAGGATTTTATTATGAATATAACATTTTCTACGTATGCGTTTGTTAAAAAGTTTATTTGTACACAAGCTATTGGACAGCCCCGGGGTGTGCAATGACAAAATCCTGAGGGTTCCAAATAACGTGTTCCTTTTTTCGTCTCATCCTAAATTATATTGTTTGTTCATCTATTTTAATACACACTCGTGACGTTAACACTTAAGTGTCACATAAGGGTTAAAAGAAAGTTCTTAGTCCAAGATGACCAAACGAAAAATTGCCACAAATTTCAAATAACATAGGGCCACCCAAAATTGTGGAACCAGGTTGACCTTGAACCGTTTTTGATTTATGACTTATTAAATTATTTCAAAAAAAAGTTATCTAATTAGTAACGAATCAGAATCAGAATAACATGAAAGAAATATCGGTTTTACGAAAAAAAAATAACTAGAACAAATACTCCCTGAACACTTTTCCCCTGAAACTCTGCTTTTGTACGTGTTCCACACCTTTTTAGGTTGGGGTAATTTGAAATAGGCATTCTCTTACACCTTTCTAGCAGATTGAAAAAAGCCAAATTGTGTGTGTGTTTGTGTTTGTGTGGTTATGTGTGGCTGTGTGGGTGTGTGTTGCTTGTCTGCTGTATCTAGATAAGTTTTGTATTAGCGCGTTATTAATTAATGGTGATAGTAATGTATGTTCTTTAAAGCTTTCAGCGGCAAATAACAAATTTTAATATAGCACCAAATCAACCAAATCAATGAAGTTTATGTTAAATAATAGGCTATCTCACAAAGATGACTCAAAACCAACCTATTACAACCCCCCAAACGTTATTGCATTGTTTTGAACTCTTTCCTCACATGGAGGACACCTCTGTCATATGCAATAGAAACATCCTGAAATATGTAGTATCTTACTAGATATAAAGGAGCAAAGGTAGAGGCTGCTGAGATAAAGATGTAAGTTAATTAACTTTCTAAAGATATGCTTTTTTCAAATGTTTACAAACAAATGACCCGGTATTGTTGTCTGTGATCATGTCAAAGTTGATGAAGTGTTGATAAGAGGGCGGGGTTCCATGAAACCAACATTTTGGTTTTCACCTTTTCAAGGATATTATTCTACAGATTTTGAAAGGCTCTGATTTGAATCATGAGTGCTATAGTACATTCAACCATCTGTCACCTCTAGTACTTTTTCGATGGTATTGCATTGAATGAGGGGAGATAAGTGGATGAAAATAAAATTCTACGCTAAATCTATTGAACAGGTAGGTCTGACTAGCAAAAGAGAAAAAAGCCAATTTGAGCTTAGTGAAATCATTCAGGTGAGGTCACCTTAAACACATTAATTTTGGGGGGTCCATAGGTCAATTTAGATATTTGTTGAACACACTGTTTTATTTACTTTAACGAATAAGGACTTCCATTCATACTGAAAAGACAACGTCCTATAAATCATAGTTTCTGTGACTATTGCTCTAGCTATCCACATCCCAGGAATATAATCTTAGGACATATTGTCTCGGGACTATGAACTAGTGACGGTATATCTCTGCACACAGGTAGTTTATTTTGACCATTAAACGCGTAGCACATTAACTGTGGTTTATTCTTTACTGAGCATCAAAAATCACTCCAATTAGTAATTTATTATGGTGATTGATTAATAACTTTCAAAATCTATCGGGTTGTTATAGAGGGACTATCCAATTAATTATATGTGTTCCAGTCAAGGAAATCCAGTCAAACAGCGAACATACTTGATGATCTAAGTAAAGCGTCAGATTATCGGAGGATGGATGTCAAAACAAATATTGACTAATTTCAAAACTACATTGAGCACAATTGAAGTATCATATGTTGATTTCCTTTGAAGTAACAATGAATTCCAAAAACACATCATTTGTACTTGTATTATCTTGAATTAGGCCGTTAATGTGTTTTTGCTTGTTTGGTTGTCTTCTTTTTTTTAAATTTTGTTTTTGTTTTTTTATATATATTTGTAAGCGCCCCTTAAAGAAATTTTATTAAAACACACTGCCTGCCCACTCTAGTTTATTTTATTATGAAATTATACATTTACCGTTATTGGTAAAAGTTCATGTCTAAACCAGCTATTGGACAGCGGGGTGTTGCAATGACAAAAATTATGAAGTCTAAACAACGATGTTCCTTTTTAGCTTCTTATCTTAAATTGTATTGTTTGTCATCTATTTTTAATAACACACTCGTGACCGTAGTAACACCTAAGGTCACAATATGGGTAAAAAAGAAAGTTCTTAGTCCACAATGGCCAAACAAATAACTGCCACAAATTTCAAATACATAGGGCCACTCCAAAATGTGGCCCCAGGATGACCTTGAACGTTTTGCTTTAGGGATATTATTAAAACGTTTTCCACAGGCAGGACAAACTATACATATTTTAATCAGCATAACATGAAAGATATATCGGTTTTGTTTTTATTTTTTTTAAGAACAAAAACTCAGTTAGAACACTAATACCTGAACACTTTTACCCATGAACCCCTTTGCGTTTGTACGTGTTTCCCCATCTTTCTAGTTGGAATTTGAAATAGGTCTATTCATCTACCTTTATAGCAGATGAAACAAAGACAAAATTGGGTGTGGTGTGTGTTTTGTGTGTGTGTGTGTCTGCTTGTCTGCTTATGTAGATAACGTTGTATTAGCGAGTTAATAATATTACTTGACTGTGAAGGAAGTGTTCTTGTGATAGTGATGTATGTTCTTTAAAAGCTTTTCAGCTTGCAATAACAAAAAAATTTTTTTTAATTATAGCACAAATATACAATCAATGAAGATTAGGTTTAATAAATAGGCTATCTCACCACAGTGGACTCAAAAACCAACCTATATAAACCCAAACGCTTATTGCATTGTTTTGCACTCTTTCCTTACAGGGTGAGGACACCTCTGTTCATATGCAGAGTAGTACCAAATAGGACATCCGAAATATGTCGTATCTTTACTAGATAAAGGAGAAGGTAGATGGAGATAAAGATTGTAAGATATTAAACTTTTCAAAGATATGTCGTTATTTTCAAATGATACACAACAAATGACCCGTATTGTGTCTGGATCATTTTAAAGTTGATAAAATGTTGATAATGAGGGCGGCGGTTCCCATGCAAACCAAACATTTGGTTTTTTTTTTCAAGGATATTATTCTAACAGATTTGAAAAGGCTCTGATTTTATCTGAGTGCTATAGTACATTCAACCCATGTGTCACCTCTAGTACTTTTTCGAAGGTATTTTTGCATTAAAATTGAGGGGAATATTATAGTGGATGAAAATTAAAATTCTACGCTAAATATATTGAAATATGTAGTCTGATAGCAAAGAAAAGCAATTCTGAGCTAGTGAAATCATTCACAGGTCAACTTAAACACATTAATTTTGGGGGGGTCCATAGGTTCAATTTGCATTTGTCTGAACACACTGATTTTGATGGTCCATAACGCAAATAATCAACTTCCATTCAACTGGTTAAAGGACTAACATTCCTATAAATCATAGATCTGTGGACTATTGTTCCTAGCTATGCACATCCCGGACTATTAATCCTAGGACATAGTGTCTCCGGACTATGGTAACAGTCGACTATATCTCTGACACACACCAATGGTAGCTTGTATTTTGATCATCAACACGCGTGGCACACATTAACTGTGTTTATTTTACAAGGCCCATAAAATACACTCAAATTAGTAACTTTTTATTCTATGTGATTGATTAATAACCTTTAAAATCTATCGGGTTTATAGAGGGACTATCCCATATTAATTTATTTTTCCAGTCAAAAGCGACATACTTGCTTGATCTGAAGTAAAGACGTCAGATTATCGGAGGCAATATGGATGTTAGGATAATGCTAATTTCAACTACATTGAGCACAATTGAAGTATCACATGTGATTTCCTTTGAATAAAAGAACATGAATTCCAACATCCATTTTACATTGATTAGCTTGATTTAGGCCGTAAATGTGTTTGCTTGTTTGTTTCTTCTTAATTTTGTTTTAATATATAATTTTGAAAGCGCCCCCCTAACGAATTAAAACACCAGCTCCTGACCACTATAGTATTTATATGAAATATACATTTACCGTTTTGGTGTAAAAGTTCATAGTACACCCAAGCTCATTGGAAAGCCGCGAGGTGTGCCAATGACAAAATCCTGAGGTCTAACAACGGGTTCCTTTTTTTCGTCTCTCTTAAATTATATTGTTTGTCATTACATGTATTTTTTAATACACACTCGTGCGCAACACTTAAGTGTCGCATATGGGTTTGTTAAAAGCAAAGTTTCTTAGTCCAAGATGGCCCAAACAAATATAAATGCCCTCAAATTTCGAATTACAATCGCGGCCACTCCAAAAATTTGGTCCCATCATGACTTGAACCGTTTTTGCGTTATGGACTATTTTATTAACTGTTTTCCACAGGCAGGCAGGAGGAGAAGAGACTATATATTGTTTTACTCAGCATAACATGAAGAGTATATCGGTTAAGAAACACAAACTCAATTAGAACACTAATAACCCTGTTAACATCATCTGGTCTTATTCAGTCAAACCCTCCATAAGCTTGGTTGTCTGCTTTAGGTATTGTGCCGTGTTGATTTTTAGTGGAAATAAAGTTGAACCTGTACAAACTCTATGCAACAAATGAGTTGTATTTTGGGCAACACAGTTAAAAATACAGGTCCCTTAAAATGCACAGGTTTATGTGGTTTAATGTATTTAATTGGATCTTCCAGAATAGATATCAACATAAAATAAGTTTTCAAAACGTTTGATTGTTAAAACATGGGCTCATGTGAAAATTCCGTCTTTTTGTCCAATATCGCATGTTTTGAAAACACTGTTGGTCCCTAATTTTCAGGCCCAAATAACAAATTTTTATTTTTTATTGCTGATTTTGGCGGAGTTGTCTTATGACCCTTCACATGTGGTATAAATTTCGCGCAAAACATTCCTTACGGAAAGTGGTTTCCTTATTTTTAGATCAATTTCAAGCACTGGTCACACAACTGATAACGTTGGCCCATGCAAGAAAAAAAATCCGTGTTTGAATTGTGTGTGAAATGCGTATCCGTCTGGAATGTGTTCGATGGAAGAGGGGGAAAATGTTACATTGCTATGGGACATATTGCTCTAAAGCACACTAGTTTATCGTGCCGTGAAGCTCTCGTTTTTGTGTAAAAATTAAGCTTTGTACAGAGATACCAAGTTATGTAGGTAAACAATCATGTAAACTTCAATTGAAGTTGTGTTACATAAAACTACAATAATGTAAACTTGACATCACACCAAAAACCAAGGAAGATGTCTTCCCCGTTTCTCTATGTTTTGACGACGAGATCCAGGTTACCTCACGTTGAGGCTTTTTACCCCAGTAATTCAGTCTCGAGCCTTACCTCTAAAATTTCATATACATTCAACAAAGGTCATTACTTGCTTTTTCTAGCGCCCCCTATGTGTAAACGAGATTTTAAGAAAAACAGGTTTGCCTCTCAATTGAAATTCATTAAAACTTGAAGAATGCAGTATATTTGATAGACTAGTAGAATAAATAATCAAACTAAGTTATCAAAACAGTTTCACTTGTCATGTCGGTATACTTGTTCATTCTGTTTGTCATAATGAACTTTTAAATTAACAGCTGAGAACAAACCATTAGGATTGTTCAAACCATTGTGCATACTATTACGGGGTTTCCTTCAAAACATGACCAGAGATGGCTTGGTAAATCGGGGGGCACATTCCAGTTCTTTTTATTAAAAGCTAGGACTTGCTATTAGTAGGGTTAGAAGTTTGGGGAAGAAGGTTTTTGAAGATGTTTTTCTACGTTTTATGGGTGATGAATCTGAATATTGGGTCCAACCTCTGGGAAAATGTGGGAACTTTGTAAAATAGGGAGGTAAAATTTGTACAGGGAGTGTAAATTTGAAATCAAGTCAAAATGTGTTTAAATGTATACCAATGTATTTGTCTCATTAGTAGTAGTATATCACGTGGACCATATGAAGAATTTGGGACCCTTTTGAACAGAATCGAGAAAGAGGGAATCGAAAAATTTTACCCAGGATGACCTTGAACCTTTATTGGACATTATAACTATTTAACTATACCCACGGATGGACAAACTACCTTTTTGATCCTTAGGGATAGCCAAAATGCTGCGGTAGAGATTCTGTACAAAATAGACTGCTTTACATTTTCCCCCCGTAACCAACCTCTGTCCCCCTGCAAATTCATGTTCCCCGCTACTCTACTTCTTAGACGGTGATGTGATATGTCATTCTCGCATTCATTTCTAAGTAGACTATAACAATGCCAAAAATTGTTTCTGTTGTGCAATTATTTTGAGGTCAGCCATTATTTTATTTAATTTTTCTTGCACTACAGGGAATCAAATCAACTAATCTGCTGAAAATTGACATAAATACACAAGCCAATTTATTGTAATCTTGAATGACAATTATTGGGGTTCAGTCTTGTACTTTACTTTTACGCACCAATTTGATTTTATATCTGTACCATTAAGGGGCAACTCCTCCCGCTGCCCTGTGCCTGCATTGGATACAACAAAGGTTCATCAGGCAGATACTCTGAAGCACAATACTTCGAACTAATAAGTCTCCTACTCCGTAAAATAAAAACGCCGACATCACGATAAAATCTCGGGTAATGTTGAATTTTTGTTTTGTTTTTTTTTAATATAATTCATGATTATGAAGTATTACAAAAAGGTCCGGGGACTGCCATCATAATTAGTTTTAAGAAGTTATTATAAAATTGTAATCATCTTTTGAACTTATGGCCCGTATTCAAAAAGATTTTTTAAGCTCTAAACGAACGTTTATATGTGAGATGATAAACATATCGCTTAAGTAAACGCAATTCTAGAAGGAGTAAAAAGTAAAAAGTTATTCAGTTGTTGTTAAACGCATATTTATGCATTCGAAACTTAAAACTACGACGGGGCTTAGGTTAGGAAGTGTTTGTTTTAGTGTTTGTGTTTCGTCAAGTGCACGGCTCGTTGCTCTGTCCAATTGACAACAGCAATGGTGCATTATCATTCTCGCGCAGTTGGTGCGCACCTTTAAACGCTACGGAAAAGCCATATAGACTTTGTGCGCAACAATTGAAAACACAATAGGCCCTTCATCATGTTTATACGCACCATGTTTAGCTTCTTAAATAATCGACGCGTTACTGTTTGTTTTTTTTTTTTTTTAAACGCCT
>JAMKCH010078474.1:0-47079 GCA_023653785.1 Ophioderma brevispina | reverse complement strand
AGCTCCATACTCATTTCAATTCACAACGTGTATAATCCATCATGGACAATTCTTGATTTAATTGATATTTTGGAGAACGTAATCTACATTCATAGATAACATTGCGTTCATGAACCCCCGAGTAATGCCCTATAATTACTTCCTTTGTCTTTTAATCTCTCAGCCCAAATCGACAATTGTGGAATTAGCTGCGGCTTTAAAAGCGACCCACTCTTTGTGCTAATCTTATATTGTTCCAAATATCCCGAGGCAATAGGTTAGGGGCTTTTGGAACTTAATAACTTCACTTTTGCATGACCCTGATTATGTATCCTAAGTGAAACAATCAATATTCAAGATACTCGTAATAATAATCCTGATGTTTACTCTGCTTTTTTTCCTGGGATTTCCTTAAATGCAAAATCCGTAGCCTTACAATTATTTATTCTATCGATATCTAAACACGTAAAAAACGAGACTAACCTCCAGAATATGTTAAACAATCTTGAAGAAAGGTACAATAAAGAATCCTCCGACCTATTTTGCTTGATCTTATAATATATGTAATGGTGATCTTGAACATTTATAAGTTCAAAACAAAAGGTGCTATGATAAGATATCGTGCACAGTGGGTGCACAATGGTGAAAAAAATACTCAATCTATTCATCAACCTTGAAAAATGGAATCAAAATTAGAAACCGAGAGGTTCGGAATGCTTACAAAGGGTAAAGATATTCTGAACGAGAAAAAAATTCTACCAGAACTTATATACCTCCTGTAATCCTCCGGAATGTACACCTCAACAATTTCTTCCTACAAATGTTAATTCCCCTAGGATTACCTGAATGAACACAGCATCATATGAAGGATTAGTAACTCGTAACGAATGTCTTTCTGTGCCTGAAAACCATGCCTCAATAATAAATCCCCAGCAACCGATGGATTTCCAGCAGAATGTATAATTCTTTTTTGGATGAAATATGCCCTCCCTTCTTGACTCTTTTTAATAATGCTTTTGATAGTGGGGCTTTGTCCTTCTCAACCAACGAAGAGGGTGGTTATTAAACTTATACCAAAAAAGATAAGATCCTACTCGTCTTAAAACGTGGAGACCCATCTCACTCTTAACCAGATTTAAAATAACGAAAGAATTTCGCGGTTTCTCGGCCTTTCGGCGATTCGTGACGTGGGTTTGTTAGGTTCCTACGGAACCTTATCAGACTTCACCTGTAGTGTTTTAGTAAAATTTTGTCACCTACCTTAGGGTCCCCTGTTTAATACCCCAGGGCCCTTTGCAACGTAAGTCCACTTTATTGACCTCCCCAGTTTCTAAGGTCCTAACTGCCAAACTTGTCCGCTTCTTCACTTCACAGATCCCTTTTGACTGTCTCTGATCCCCTTCCCATCCTGGCCACCGAGCACCTTCTCAGTTACTAAAATTCTCATCTAACCCAGGTGCCCGTTCACACTAACCCAAATATGCCAATTCCCAAATACTCATGGTCTCCGTTCCAGACAACATGATCTTTTTTTTAATTTTATTATATATTCATTTTCACACATCACTACAAAACAGTTTTCCTCAACTGTCATGTTTCTCCTTCCAAACCGCCCCAGGGTTCTCCTTTGCCGAAGTACCCCATTTCAATGCCTCTACAGCAATCAGCACTGATTACTAATACTTCCAGCCTCGTTGAAGCTACTTTCGTTCTTTGGTCCTTTTGGGAAATCGTTTGCCTCAGAAGCTTAACACTTAGTGCCTAAGGGGTTTTTCCTCACGTTTTGGTGCCTAAGGGGGGGGGGGGGGGTTCCATGGAACCCCCCCCCCTAAGAAACCACTTTCCCGATTGAATTTGTTCAAATGAAACTCATAACACCTTTGAGGGGGCATAAGACAAGGCCAAGGTGCATATAAATGAGTTCGGTTACTTCGTCTGGAAATTAGGGGCAAGCAAATCATTGTTTCGAAATGCGTCAAAACGCTCAAAAAGAAGTAAACATGATTGTTCCGCGGCCTGCTTCCCCAGCATACACATTGCAAATCATTTTGATGTTTTTCTATCTACTCTAGCGGACCAATTTACATATATGTAACACAAAAACATTACCATTTTGTACTTCTTGTTTTTTTGGGGTGGCAGTCGATTTGCCATAGGGTTTTGTATCGCAATGGCGCGCAGTCGCTCGATGAGAATCCGCTTCTTTAGCACATAAAGGGTTAATTATTTTTTCTGATTATGTAATTAATTTTGTTTATGCATATGAACATACATAAGCAAGAAAAATATTTCTGGCAACAGGGTTGGGTTTGCAATTTTCTTTTTTAAAATCACACTCCCGTTGGTGCCTAAGGGGGGGGGTTCCTAGGGACCCAAGCTATTAATCTCATACGGGCGAGAAATTTTAGTAAATTTTTTTATGGAAAAGAAGCGCATCGATAAGGTGCACAATTACAAAAAATTAGCGTTCGAAAATAGTTTTCGCGAGTGAGAAGAGCCGAAAAAAAACAGTCTTGGTACTATGGAAACCCCCCCCCCTTATGCACTAAGGGTTAAAGGGCATTTCGTGATCCACAGGCCTGTCCCCCCGACTTACCTAAAAAATATTCCGATTTTTATTTCATCTGAACCGTTTTAGCCTTAGTAATCACTGTGCTCAATTTTAAGTGCAAATTCGGTCGCATATGTAAGAAATTCGCATTTTGTATGTTCTGTCGTAAAACGGGACAGATATTACAGCACAGTAGCCTATGGGGGCGTGGGAAACGAGCAATTAATCATAACACGAAAACCGCAAGAACGGGATGAGCTCAAATTTGAGAAATAAGCTTTCTCAAGGATATCTAGTGACAATTATAAAAAGAAAGGTGATGAAATCATGAAATGCCTTAATTGAGCCGAATGAGTCTTAAAGTCTGCACTGCATTATTTTCATCCAACTCCATTCTAAGGCCCTAATTTAAAAGACAAAAAATCAGTTCCTAAGTCCATAGTTCAAAAGTCGGGCAACACACATCCCTACCAGAGTTCACCCCTCCCCCGTCTCTCGCCATCTCACTCTCATACTTCCCTTTTTCTTCAAGCGAAATTGAGACCAAAATATAGTCAAAAAGCCTCCCTAGTTCCTCCATTTTTTCTAATTCTAAGGGCCATATTAAAAGCCATGGGCCATGTTAGGAGCGTCCGTTCATGGATACAAGCGGCCCCGGATCAGCCACACTAGCCTGAACAAATCCTGAAACACACAAAGCATTACCAATGATTTTGTGGCTACCGAGCAAACAAACAAAATTAAAAGACAAATCGGGTACCAAGCTCTACGTGGAAGTCTGCCACACAAATCCGTACCCAAAAAGTTGAGTGCCCTGATCACCCTCTAACTTTCTCTGATTCTTTAGCCAAATTCCCCAATCACATTTACATAGTATTCCATATACCAAAAAAACTAATTGACAACATGTCATGTTTAAGATAATCAAAATTGGACTGATTTTTCTCATTACAACATTTTTGATTATAACTAACTCCTGTCCACAGCATAAGCAAAATTATTTTAATTTGATATATTGTAGCAAGAAAAGAAATAAACATTGTCAATTATGACAATAATTAGTATAGGCCCATGCATAGCAGGGAAAGGAAGCCCCACATGGAGCAGAGCCCTAAGTGGCCAAGACAACAAAATGATTATAATGCATGTGTGGCACCATAGCCCACAACACAACTATGGGACCTTGATGATCACCATATGTTATTTTTCTGATAAAGCTTGTGTATACGGGATCATTTCACACAATGTATTACGGGATATTTGATTTCATGACTTGATTGGTCTGCAAAGCATTAAGACACCCCAAAGTAGGTGGGTAATTTTATGAGATTAGATTATGAGATGAATATTTAATTTATTTCACCATTTCCCATAACACAATAGATGAGAACCTAAACTGCATGTACAAATTGTGATGTACACTATTTTACACATTAGTTTGGATTAATTGGACACAATGTATTATGGGTATTGGATTTGTTTCATCGATTCTTCAACATTCTTAGTCCACAAAGCAAGTTGAAACCATCTTGGCAAAAAAGGTAACATTCTGGTCCATTTAAAAAAAAACAACTTATTCTTCTTCAGCATACATCCCAAATGTTCTGAATGTTATAAATAACCCCAAATGCCTTCAGATTCCAATAGTTTATCTGTTATCACCTCTCTCTCCGAGAACACTCATTATATGTTTTATCAAATGATACCCCCCAGTTAGGAACATGGGAATATTCCACATTGGCAAGGCTTGGGTGTACTTCATTCTTGAAACTACTGGCCTCACAAATCGTCCAAAAATCAGATGTTTCTTCACAACAAAACAAAACAAGCCTTCCGGCCCTTGAGAAGACTTAAACACATAACATATCAAATTTATAGCTTCCAACACCGCTTCCTCTATTCCAAAAACCGTTTAAGAAGTTCCAAATTTTTTCTCACAATGCAAAGGCCAGTACCTACCCCCAATACGGGCAAACTACTGTCTTCAGTCGGCATTTTGGATTTCAAAGTAGACCAATTACAAATCAGACTACGTCTGCTAATTACCAAATGCAATAGCGATAGGTTATAACAAGTAGTGCTCAATCATAGTCATCTTGATCAGACAGGCTTTCTTCAAGGCCTACATGGTGAAAATATCGTCTTTCTTCTCTTGATACTATCCATTATGCCATATGAATAATTGCAATTATTTTTAATTTTATGGTGAATTTGTGAGAATCATTTGATAAACTGGATATGGTCTTATATTAAAAAACTCTTAACTAATGTAAACACTTTGGCCCACAATAATTAAATGGGCTTTTTTTCAGGTTTTTTATTCTAATATTCATCTAGTGTGGTTAATAATGGGCACGCCTCAACTTTTTCATTAACTAGTGGCTCTCGTCAAGGCTTTTCCCTTAGCCAATACTTATTTATTATTGAAAGCGGAATTTTAAATCTTGCTATTAGAAGCAATAGAAGCATAGAAGGTATCAAATATGAAAGACAACATTATCTGAGTGCATATGCCGATGACACCAATATATTTTTGCAAATCTAAAGTGTTTCTTTACAAATGTCATTGCTGTGTTCTTAACAATTTAAGATTTCGCAGGCCTTAATGTAAACTTGATAAGTGGTGAGGTAATGATTTTATTGGGGCTTAAGAAAAAATACACCAAATATAAACATTGGATATTATGTTTCTAACCGGTCCAGTAAGCTTTTGTTTTTTATAATTATCCTAATCTGACCAATCTTTGAGTTAAACTTTCTGCTTAAGGTGCAAAAACTTAGAGATATTTAGAGTCTGGTCTATGAGAGATCTGACCCATTTGGGTAGCTCGTCAGTTTGTATTAAATCATTGGTATTTCTCAGATTGTATCTTTTTATCAGTTTTGACTAACCCCCACCGTCATATTTTCTTTGAACTGATACAATTATTTACACATTTATTTGGTCTGGCAAACCTGATAAGATAAACCGTCTTACATTAATCGGTGATTATGCTGATGGTGGGCTTAGGATGGGGCATGTTCCTTCAATACAAAGGTTTAAAAATAACTTGATCAAGAGAATACTTGATTCAAATAACAAAGGATCTTGGAAGTCATTTATAATTATATTTGAAGCATCTTGGTGGAAAATCTATATGCAAGTAACCTGAAGTCAAGTGAAAAAAATCTATTACCTCTGATTAATAAAACTTATAAGAGAGGTTGTTGCCTCTTGGTATGGTGGTAATATAATATTCATATTCTGATTATCCTAACAACTCCTCTGGAATAACGCGCAACATTAAAATTAGTGGCAAAAAAACATATTTGAAACAAGGTATTCTTTATGTAAATGATATTCTACCGATGATGAGCGAAAAGTTATGTCATATACTGAATTCATCGACAGATACCATTAAATATTAACTTTTGAATTATTTTTTCCAGTGGTTTGTTCAATTCCATATGTTTGGATTTCTGATATAGAAGTTGATCATGCACAGCAGAGGGTGTGTTTGGTCAATAACACAATTGCACCAAGTTGGGAAATTTCCCTCAAGAGGAGTTTGTGTGATCCACAAAAATACTATTCTTTAACACATAAAAACTCCAACTTTTACGTCATTTAGCCTTCAAAGCTTGACTTAGGGAATTGTTTGCATGAATAAATCAAAATGTCTGTGGTTCTTGAACTTTTGGACACTTTTTATCCTTAAATTACTGACAGTGTTTAGTACAGTACATATAGGCACATTGCAATGCATTATGGGATGATTCAAAACATCCTCATGATGCACATGTATGCACAATTAATCAGTTCAACGTGAATTGCTTCGTAAAATGTACAAGTTTATTCATTCCCTTTGTGTTAAAAAGATGTTTAAAAATTCCAGCAGCTGTAGCCAAATGGTCTGTTGATTTAACGACTCGTAACTTAGATTGGAGCAATATCATTCTTCTATAAAATCAAGGTATTTTCATATAAATTTCTTAAACGATTTTTGATGGTAAACGATTGCTCTTTAGAATATGGTTCCATCTAACTTCTTACTTTTGTAAAGGATTCCTAGAAACCATTGTTTTAATTTATTCTGGCAATGCACGAGTACTATTGCTTTCTGGCATGATATAAATCGAATTCTTTTACAAAATAGGTATGTCTTAACATTTAAGGACATCTGTTTTGGTATGTCAACCAACGTTTATTACAGATGATTGGGATACGGAAGGGGCACACGTGCCGTGATATACAGTAAACGACGAATACGGACGTACTGACTACAACAACAACAACAAAAACAACAACAACAACTCTGCAGCAGCCGTGCGAAAAAATAAAACAATATCCAAATAACCAGTCTAATTTCCATTCCATGCAACCACTCCGATTTTCTCCCGCATACAATTACAGCAAACCCTAACAAATCCCTACAATTCATTTAGTGGCTATTCTGATGCCGTTTCTGACGTTCCCGTGTCTGTATTCCTTTTTTTGAATACATCGGTAAGTTAGGCTTGTCAGCTCTCTTAATCGGCCATAGATAGGGAACATGACAATCAAATTAACATTTTCGCACTTTGGGATTCTGGGGAGTAACGTATATTTGAAAAACACAACGACGACATTCATTACGTCATGTATAGTCACGAACTCTTTCCCCTGCATGTTGCATTACCTTTGTGTAGTTTATATACGTGGAAAACAAAGCCCCGAAACATGCATTTTCTGTTAGACATTCGGTGACTGTCACTTTGGATATAAACTGCCAGATATTGCTACTATCCACTTCTACCGAGTGTTTCAATAGCGAAATCTATCAATAGGTAACAAAGGGTTACAATAATTGTGACGTTCTACCGAGTTTCTCAATAGCGAAATCTATCAATAGGTAACAAAGGGTTACAATAATTGTGACGTTCTACCGAGTTTCTCAATAGCGAAATCTATCGATAGGTAACAAAGGGTTACAATAATTAATTTGTACCCAACCATCCAATAGACCTGCTGTTCTCTTTTAATTTTTGTCAGACAAATGGTTTTTTTTTTGTCGCAACTGAAACTTTATTATGTAAATACAGTAGAGAGGAGAACAGATCAAGCATACAGTTTTACTGTTCACAAGGCAATATTAGCAATACAACATCATATATACATACAGATACCGGACATACACACTTACACACATGAGAAAAATAAAAAACACGTTACAAAAAAAAATAAATATAACCCATTTTGTAATGTTTGATGGAGATATGTACTATTGATGGAGAGCCATATACAAAAAAATTAAATTTGAATAACACATTCCTTTTCTCAGTCCATTTATAGAGTTTGTCATTACAGATGCAAAATGTTTTTTCAATGTCACCTCTTTTTCAAACATGTTTTGTTAAAACTGTAACACAATTAGGCTTCTATTTTATATGCCCCTGCTTAGATTCTATGAAAAAATTTAGCTGTAATATTCAAATTGTGGCAAAAATCAATTTCCTCCCCGCTCTTTAACTTTAAATAAACCCATTTTCCCTAGTGGAAATATAACCAAAGTTTCCACGTGCTCAAGTTTTGATTAGAAATGTTGATTTTGAAATATATAGCTTTAACTTATTACGTGGCATTTTTCAATTTCGAAAGTATACCGCTTTACTCAGACGTCTTTGGTCTTCATAACCCAGTCCTGCTAGGTCACAGATATTGTCGGTGAAAGTCAATGCAAAACAGGTATATTCCTTGATTCAGGCAACTCCCTATATGCGCAGTCCAGTTCATCAAAAACAAGATAGGAGTCGAATATGGATGATTGCGTCAGCTGTGTATGCTCAAATGGGTCGAAAAACTTCAGAGCTCCGACTACCTAAAGAATTACAAAAACATCTGTGTGTTACAAACGATGCACTGCCCACACTAAAACTCCTCAAAAAGTTTGGAATTTTTCACATGTATTTCTTCCTTCATTTAATTGAAACATTTATTACACTCTTTTTGCATATCGTGGCAAAGCTCAGGTTTTCCTCGTACAATGACACCAAACTCATAAACAAAATGATTTCTTCATGTTGCAGTGACACTCATTTGAATACTGGTAGGTCTGAAAAAGAAAGTGCCAAATTGCAATAAACCTCAGTTTAAAAGAGTTACACAGGGTTACACAGCTTAAGAGGATTAGGTTTGCTTTGAACCCGTGTCTTGCGTTCAACGCCCGCCCCATACCAGAGGCCGTCAGACCCCATTCCAACATACCTACTCCTCACGAGCATGAAGCTTAATTTCAGAGTTTTCCTCGTTAGTTTCCAAGGGACCAATAATATTATTATTCCTCACTGGAAAGACGTTCGGGGAAATGGAGACCCTATCCCCAAGCCTCTGAACAGATACTGAGGGTTTTTCAGAAAGGTTGCTGGAGAAGCGCTACACTGTAATTAAATATAATTTTGCTTACTTACATGTGTTCCAGTTGCAAGTCTCTCAGCGATGTTTGCATTTGCACTGTGGGTGTGGTGTTTGGGTGTGTTTTGGGGTGGGAGTTTGAGCTAATTGCCGTGTAATTCCCTTCTCAGGAGTGAGACGGGCGATACCCTAGGTAGGATAACCTAACTTCTACTACCTTCTGTAATTTGTTCTCCACCATCAATAAGGTCGCGGAAGGGTTGCTGTGGTTTTTTGTGATCGAAACTATTTTCTGGGTAAGGTCGAGAACCACTGAGTCGCGTGATTCGGTCAATGCGTCCTAACTATTTAGGGAGTTGTCTTAATTTAACAGTGGTAATGGGGTTTTTGGGGCCCAGATGAGAGATTTGGGTGAGATTTGCATATCCGGATTGCCAAAGCCCTGCAATAGTCACGGCTGGGTTCTAGGAGGTGATAAATTGGATTACCAGATTGAAAAACCCCCCCCCCCCCCAAAAAGACCAATTTTAATGCTTCCGGATGAACTGGTCGGTTTGGTATTGAGCTGATCTTTCTTATTGGTAGAGGCAGCATGTAATGATTTTAAGTTGGTGGAGTCATCTCACTGTTGATTGGTGGGGGTTTATATCCACCATGACGAAATGAGGGCACACATTGATAATGTCATCCGCAGTCTGTTGATGAGAGCCACATTGGCAGGCTGGAATGGTCGCACGGACCCCATCGATACAAATTGCTGTTGAAATGACCGACTCCGTGCGAATCCTGTTCAAGGTGACCTATTCCTTTTAGTGGGATTTGCTTCTTTTGGTTGAGGTTATCGTTTTTTCAGTCTTCTTCGAAAGGTCGATTGTAACCAGGGGTTGAGGTGCCATAGGGGTTTCCTTCATATGTGGATGATTTCAAAGGTCATGTACCAAAGACATCTGATGTCATGGTCAAGATTGCAGTCTCTGCCATGTTGTCTGGTTTGCAAATATATAACATTTGTTTCGAAATTTCCAGCTCTTAGTGGTGTTTCTATAGCCACAGCCTCCGGCACTCACACCCACTGCCAGCCTTGAAGGGAAATAAGCAGCTTCTGATAGCTGGAGACACCAAACAGAAAACCTGATGGATGAAAATCCCTAAGGGGAAGGTTCTAAGGTCCCTCATATATACCTCATAATAGCCTCAGATTGTTTTAGTCTATTTTCTTCTTTTCAAATTTTCTAATTTTGTATCAGGTGTTGGGGTCATGGCATCCATCCTAATTAGCCATGGACATGACCCTTGAGTAATTTAGATCTTGATTGCAATCAACTGGGCAGCTAGAAATTCCTATACCTAGGCACTTAATTGTGTTTTCTTGTTTTGTTTAATTAACACATTACATTTTTCCCATCAAAAAGACATTTTGAGACTGTTACCATGGAACGACCGTAATTGGAGACATTTCAATGACCTTAATCACCACAATTCTTCCTTGCAATGGAATGGAAGCTTTGAAATATATTAAATTGGACACATAGAGCATGTTTTTATGTTGTGTAGTTGAAAAGATTATGACATTTCCTAAATTCAACCTTTTCATTACTGGCGTTGCCGCCGTGGTAACGGCCCCCTCTGGCCCCCTAAACCACCCACCATCATTTAAAGGTAAACAAGCAGAGGCTGATAGCTGAGGATCCCAAGCAACACTAAAAAATCAAGAATGACAATCTCTCTAGGGAGGGAGGGTTTCTGCTTTTAAAAATATTAATTTTCCCCTCAAAAAGCTCATTTTTGAGACCGTTTTACAAAATTGGGTACGACCATAATCAACATTCTGTGACCTCAAATAACCGTTTATTTTGCTTGCAATCACAAATGGGGGGGAAGCTTAAAATGCATATAATTGACACCTTGAAGCATGTTTTTGATGTTGTGTACTTGAAAGAGATGACATTTTCTAAATTCACATTTGTTCATACTGCGTTGCCATGGCAACGCTCTGGCGCGCCACACCCACCACCATTTAAATGGCAACAGCATACTGATAGCTGATGACCCAAGCTAAATAAAAACATGATGAAATTAATCTCTTAGGGGGGAGGGTTTCGTTTTGGCCCATAGCCTATATACTGTTCAAATGGCCTTAAAGGTGCAGCGCAAAATTTCGCATAACAGGTGTCCCTAAAAAGATGACAATTCTGATTGTGTGGCACTAATTTAAAGCTTTCTATCAACAATATCCCCAGTTGAAAGGAATTAATCTAGAAATAATTTCTTCCTTTTGTCACAATTGTGATTTTCTCATTTACTATAAAGCTAAACTAAATTCATCTTATGTTTTATATTGAATGAGCCTGATCGGTTAAGAGCTAGCATGGGGGTGCAAAAAATGTGTTGGTTGATTTTACATATTGAAACCAGTCCTAATAAGTTTGATTTAACATCTCTGCTTTGTAGAACATGGGTTGAAAAAAAATCAGAGGTCCATGAGTCCTGGAACAGACTATTGTGGTCGTAGGGGTGCAGAATACCGTGTCACGGACGTACATTTTTTTGGTTACATTGTAATAGAGAACTTCTCAAACATTTCAATGTTTTCAGTATCAGTATTTATAGTATGAATATTATTTCATCAAAACAAAAACAAAATTGGAAAAATTTTAATTTCAATCAATCATCATGATCATGATCATACCACATGCTTGTTGGCATTCTCGGGCATACAGATTGTGTGGAAAATCTTTCTACCTGGGAAGGAAGTCAATTAACCAAGCTAGCTGATGTACTGGATAATATTTATTAAGATGAGGTGCGATGGATAGAAATTGCAAAAGAGTACTAAAATTTTAGAACCTCCAAATCTATCTCGTCCGTCCGTGACGCAAACATATCGTTGATTCTTTTTAGCAATAAACCATGGCAACCGAGTTTTATATGATTCTAATCTTGTAGATTTGATATTCTTCAATTTAGAACACAAAAATGTCATGTAAATACATGCGAGTATTTATACAGCCTTTTTTTCTATCAAAGTGTCAAAATTGTCCGTCTGTGACTAACCGATCAGGCTCAAATATAAATCAATCTCACCCTTTGTTTTCGCTTTCAAGGCATTTCTGTAGCCACATACAAGGTAAGAAATCTATCTGGGGTCTTATCTATATGAAATCACTACATATGACACAATATGGATGCTTCAAAATCTCTCGTCGCACCTTTAATATTGTCGCCAAGGTATTACATAGTTTGAGCAAAGTCTTACGAACATGCTTTGAGGGAAGGCTTTGCGGATCTAGAGCATGTTTGACCATATAAGACAAAGTCTTCCTAGGTTTGTGAGATTCAACTGCAATCAAAAGTTCACGTGGTTACCTCATACATGACTTATTAACGTGCAATCAAATATATCCCTTTATCCGGACCCGTGCTAGGCAATTTCCTGGGCCTCGCACACCAAGACCTTTAGCGATAAAGATTGGCAATTACTGACCTCCCTGCGGCAAACTTGTGTGGTCAGACCAGTCATCTCGGGTTGCAGTTTCATTGAAAAACAGCGTAAAGGCGAGACATTAGGTCCAGAAATCAAGGGCAGGTTCCGGTCAGAATTGGCTATGTCTCACCAGCTTCAGCAATCGTTCAGTATCACTGCGCTAAAACAATGAAATCGCTGAAGCGAATCTGTGCTAGAAGTTGCCCAAAGTCCCGACAAAGGGATATGGCAAAAAGTGACCTTTGTTTGAAGGTCACCTGGTGCCTTAGTGGGTAATCACCTGACATATTTTTCTTCTAAGTCTGCTAGACCTTGGGGGACATTTGTCTGTTATGTCTGTCATCGCCTTCTACGCACCATGCCCGTAAAGCTTTCTACCACAAAAAGTGTTTGTGAGTCCCACCAAAGTAAAGCCGGGTAAATATTTTGGCGAGACTGACTCAAGAGATATCCGAGGATACCGCCCTCAATTGTACCATAAATCCTGTTTTGCTTTTTTTTTAATATACATGGTTGTTTACATAATAATGACTATTTAAGCTAGCTCTACTCAAATCGCTGCTATTCATGAAGGAAATCACTTTTTAATAAAATCCCGGATCCGGAATCTCATTTTGTAAGGAGTACCCCCTATTAGCCTAGGAGCTAGTAGCCACATCTCAAGTACAAAAGGTTTGAGTGATCAAATCTGTAGAAAGCTTAAGAGGGACCCCTGGAACGTGTAGAGACCAAACATTGTCCAAACATGGTTTGACCTTTTTTGTAGATAGTACAACCTATGTGTTTTTGGGGGGAATCCTTGTGGTTAGACAAATAAGCGTGGTATGCTTTTCAATATGATTGGATTAATTTAAAAGCTTGACTCTCTGTAATCTTTGTCTAGACCCCTCTTTAAGGCACACTTTGCAGCAGGTAAGAATCGCTTCTAAGGCTGTCTACAGATTTATTCACTCAACCCTTTGTACTGGAGGAGTGTTACAAATGGTTGCTAGATCGTGTGTTACACATAAATATTTTACTACATCAAAACGAAAAAATAAATTTACAGATGATGTGTAGGTCAAGGTCATTCAATCAAGATGAACACTTTCTATAATTAAATCGGATCATAACCTTTCATGCAAGAACAGTGTCGTCTAATAGCGTTATCTTTTCCATCAGTGCTGGACCTCTGTGCAATTGTGTTAGAAGTGTTATTTCCCCTAATGGTAGAGCATACCGAGGTCGAGTCTTGCTAGAAATAGTAATCAAAAACGTCTGTTTTCTAGAACCGAAAAACTCGGTCTATAGCTTAATTCACCGTGTACTCTTAACAGACGTATAGATTATAGATTTGGTTAAGGTTTCAATATATGCTTCACAAAGCATGTATACATTCACCTACACCATTTTCCATGAGATTGAAAGCTCTAATCATAACTCCACTACATATTGTTTGGTGTAATTACATTATACCCTTCGCACCTACTCGCCATCATGTGCTTTAAAAGCACATGATAGCGAGTAGGTGCGAACGGTATAATGTAATTACACCGATTGGTTGCACAAAGTTGTGTTGTTGAAATAAATTGTTTCAAACATGTTTCATGAGAATCTCTAGAACATTTTTTACAAACAGTACACTGGCCATACATACCTAAATGTTACCTATTTCTTGTAAACTCAGCTTAATTTTACATCTCTTGATGTATACTAGAAGATGAAATGCAAAGCTTTACGGAGATAAAATACCGCTCTTGTATTCAACTCCATTTAAGGTATATTTCTTTCCAACATTTCGAAGTAAACAAGTTTCAAGGACCATAACGTTTATTTATGTAGAAACTTTGTAAATGTATGTAGTAAGTATTATTACAAAGTTATGTTTTGTGTTTATTTATTTTATTAGTATAATTGCCCCCAGACGAAATAATGACAATTGACCAAAGAAATGCTATTAACGCATCTGATGTGCGCAGAACGGTTTAATCAAGCAATTAGCCATGCAATCCAAACTTAGTGAAAATAAGACCCAAATGTGTACCTTAATAGCAAGCCCCCAAGATAATACGCAGACTCTTTCGAATATGCAAAAGGCAGGCCTCTTTCGCATAGTCGCATCACAGAGCCCACAAACGCCAGGAACCCTGGACGTTGGCATCATCACAAGCATTCCTCGAAGAATGCACAAAAAACATACAAGACAGCTGCAACAGCATCAAACGGGATTCCAGACAACATCGCAAATTTGCGTCACTATTTCAATAAAAGGCCAACCAAAATGACAACTGTAATGCAGAATCCTAGGCTACAACCTTATATTATGTAAACAGCAAACGTAGATATTCCTGTAGGATAATATACACTAGCATTGATTGAACATAAAATAGAAAAAAACATATATTTAAATGGAAGGAAACTAAATTTTAACTATACATCATTCAGCTGAGCTAAGTAAAGACCCTTCTTGTCAGCTTATGGAGATTCCTGTCAAGGACAAGCCATTAATCATTGTCAATTACTGAAATTATATCACAAAGAAAACATGTGTACTTTCGACTCGACACATTTTGACAGATAAAAGCTTGATGAAATCCCCGGATGAAATGTTTTACACTTTCCTGACAACCTATGGAAAAAACCTTTTGATTATAGTGAAATAGTATTATACAGTGACACCAAACAAATGCTAAGACATGTTGGTGCATTTTGATTGCTGAACTGAAGTGAAGCCTTTCTAGTCAGCTTACAACATGTAATGATACATAATGACTAGTAGTTAAATATTTAACCTAATTACTAAATGAAGCTATAAAGGTTGGAAAAAGGCTGAGAAACAGATATACAACAACAAAAAAGTGTAACACACGGGATAGGGGGCGGTGCGGTTGGAATTTGTCATAAGCAACTCCCAAATCCGTGGGTGTGGCCATTCTGTGACCCACTGACACACATGACCCTGATGAATTCTACCGAATAAAGTGCACTTTATTCCGTAAAGTCTGCTGAATTCATCAGGGTCATGTGTGTCGGTGGGTCACAAAATGGCCACACCCCAAATCCGTACACCTAGTGAACAGATGAGTTATGCATCTAGAATAAATGAAACGATGTATGCGAGTGCCAAAACACCCACCTGATTCGATCGCGGAAACAAAGCAAGCACAAGCTCATTGGCTCAGACACGCGAAAGGATGCATAATTAGGATGCATGCCCAAACAATGGTCAGCAACCACACGCACAAACAAATTATTTCGACAAACTTAAATAAAACATTATTAATAATTCATGCATTACAATGCGACCTATTTTATTTCAATCAGTCAACAACTTACGGCAAAAGTCTTCCTCCGAACCATCATCGCAGCCATCGTTCTCTGAATTACACTTTAATCCATAGTTGATACACCGTCCATCCAAGCATTTAAATTCAGTATAGTTACACTGATACCCTGGTCATATGAAAAATAGAAAACTTCAAAAATCAGATAGGACATATGGATATATATCACGTAGGCTCATACTTATCACGTAATTTGAGGTATCCACACAAAGTATTCCCTGCACCCCTCTCTCTCTCTCTCTAACGCCACGAGAATTCGAGAATTTCGCAAAATCTACGAAACTCAACAACTTTATGCGAAATATTTTGTAAATAGAAAAAATGCCTTGTTATGTAATGTAGTAAATATTTTAAATAGGCCTCCGCTATATCGTGTGATGTGGATCATTCACCCGCATTGTTTTTGTTGATACATGAAGCGGACATGCTATTGCTTTACATGCTAAACATTAAAGTTGTGAGTAAACGTATGTCATATTTCATATCAACAATATTTTGACCGTGACTCGGGTTACATCAAAAAGACAATTTACAGTTGGGCTTTTACATGTCCAGCATTTCTCCTCAAAGGAGAAACAAACTGAGAACAGAAGATAAAGTTAAATACCAGGCTAATATAATCTTTGCTTCAACGTATTATAAATACATTTTTGTTTAAAATGAATGTCTTTCAATAGAAAAATTACACACGTGAAAAATAGAACTCATGGTGGTATGTAGCACATAGTGTGTCTTGAAGGAAGTAGCCAATGAATGAAACAACCAAACCTTTTATTGCAGTAGATATTTTTTCTTTCAGACCGCAAAGACATCTTTTAAAACATACTCAAATTAAATATTATCATGTTAGTACACTTTAATAACACTAGGTGATTGCCATGTATTGCAGCTATATTACGGAAGCAAAGATTAACCACAATTGAAGCAACAATATTTTAGCTCATCCATTTAGTGTGTGACTTGCGTTACAGTGTTTTCGTGACTCTCGTTACTTTTTATCACTGAATTTCTCATCACATTTTTTCAACTTTGAATAATAATCATGTGATTTAATTTTTTTTCAATAAATAATATCAACCTTTGGATCAATAATAATAATATTCATTTTTATAGCGTCTTACAAAGTCTTCTCAAGTCGCTTTACAAAGACCAGATAAAATACGATACAAAATTACTAAACCACAATGGAATTACAATGCGAGTAAAAATTACAAAGATAAAACGTTTAGTTAAAAGAGCGAAATTATGTATAAATACAGTCAAAAGATACAATTAAATAAAATCTGCAAGTCATAATATGCACAATGCAAAATGAGACTCATTAAAAGGGGTAATACGCAGAATGCCAGATTTGCAGACTAACAAAATACACCACTGGTAGAATAACGACGATCAATGTTACTATGATTGTTTAATTTAAAAGTGAGAAAGGTAGCAAAAAAGAGCTACCTTTTTAGAGTAGCAATTCAAAATTTCTCCCCAAAGTACACTTTTTTGGCATAATTTGATTCCATGTGGAATTTAATCTTACTTAAAGACCATTTAAATATCCATTTTTTGGTATTGCTGTATCTTATGCATTTGTTACATTAAAAAAAGATTTTCACATACATACATACATACATACAAACATAATCAGTCATACATACATACACACATATATACACGCATACATACATACATACATACATACATACATACATACATACATACATACATACATACATACAGATATACATGCATACATACATGAATGACAAATTACATTAGAATACCTAGCATGTATTCAGCTATAAATCCATATTCCTTGAAGTCAGCGGCATTAAACTCTAGTCGCATAACATGACTTGGAACATCTACACTAGAAGGAACTTCCTGAAGACAATATTGAACAAATACAGGGGACGAGGGCTCAGGTCCTCCCATCAGAAAAGAGAGATCATTTTCATTTTCAACATTTTCAGTGGTCCGTGGTGGATTGTTACGAAGTAAATAGATCATCGCGTTATCTCCTGAGGTTTCAGGCTGAATAATCCAAAAGAAAGGCCCTTCCGAGTCAGACCAGTAAGGTTGCCACCTTGGCGTCGCAAGTCTGCCTGAGGTTGTTTTTAATGTCGACTCTGGCTCTATGTATAAAAAATGAGAATCCAATTCAACCATTAATAATGGTTCAGTTTTATACAATAAAGGCAATGTTTTAAAAGTGCATGTTCCAGGCTTGTGATCCTCTCAAGTTTGGATTGAAACTTCCTAGGGTGGCTTTCTGGCCTCGCCTATCGATGCTTCCGTACGGTAACGTCCTGATACGTTAGGGTTTACTTAATATCCCCAAGGTTAGCCCCTTCTAAGGTTCGATTTCTACGTGTAATCCTATAGTTGGGCAAAATGCTTGCTAGTTCTAATCGCAAAAAGTATTCGCTATTCATAAAAGAATATCCGGTAATCCTAAGTTCGATATCGCTAATTTATAAAAGGGCCCGCTATTACTAAGGTTCACTATCGCTAATTCATAATAGGGGTCCGTTCTCCATATGGTTCGATATCATTAATTCTAAATATGTCCTCTAGTCCTAAGGTTCGTTTTCGCTATAGGGCTCGCTAATTCCAACAAAATTGGTTTTAAAAATTGGTTCGCTAACTCTAACTCAAAATTAGGTTCGGCAACTGTAATTTCAAATAAGGTTTGCTAATTTTAACAAAATGTCAAAAATTAGATACGTTAACTCTACATTTCAAATAAGGTTCGCTAATTCTAATTACAATCACAGTTAGCAAACCTTAACTTAAATTAAAAAATAGCGAACCTTGTTTGCTGTTAGAAATAACTTTAAAGATGGCGAACTTAATTTGCAATTAGTGATGTCGAACCTTAGAGAATAGCGAAGCTAATTTGCAATTAGTGATATCGAATCTAATTATAGCAAACCTAATTTGCAATTAGTGATATCGAATCTTAGAAAGAGCGAATCTGTTATAAAATTTGTGATGAAGAACCTTAGTGATAGCGAAACTTGGAGATAGCCAACCTTAGGGATAGCGAATCGTTGCCTACACGATGACACATTTATCAATTCGGCAACCTTTATACAAGGGAGGATGCGTTTTTTTTTCCCCGCAAGGTACCGAATTCGTATGTCAGGGTGCCACCTTACGAAAACTGCAAAACTATGTTGTTTTATGAAAAATGCAATGTGTACTCTTGCTTCCATCAAACTAAAACGTTTGGAGACAATAATCAAGAACCGTGGTTCACTAGCCCTGAACTTTTTAACATATATGATACTAATGATAAAAGCAAAGAGCTAAATAATACCTTGACAGAATTAAGAGCTATAGTCCTGCAAATGAGAAACCAACACTTTTCTTCGTCTGCGTACGTATTACTGTTTTAGGAAAACGAAGACCACGGAAAACATATAACTTGGCATTACGGAATTGCGTTCTAATGCCACAACCTGGGCCTGATTTACATTGGAAATCTGTGCAGGGAATGTTGTCAACAGCAAGTCAAACCCAGATTATACATGAAGTTGTCAAAGTTTTGGTATCTGAAGAAAAGTACTATTTTTCTCATTTACTCTGTGAAATCTTCGGACTAATGGATGTAATGGATGGTTTGGAAGTTATGAGCGATAATGTGCCCATTTTGGTCGACCAATATTTATTTTTAACAGTATAGGGCTTACATAATCACGGAATAAAGCGCAATATGATATTGCATTTTTTTCCTTAAAGACAGTGCAACATTTAATTTTGGGCGACAGGCTGTCTTAGGGTTAGGAGAGAGCCCAGTGATCTACTCGTCCCAGTGACTTAGGGTTAGGAGAACTGTGTGTGTGTGTGTGTATGTGTGTGTGTGTGTGTGTCACTTACTTGGCATCTTGACAATCTGAAAGTTTACTGTTTGGTAATCGGTGGGTATGGTGCTAAAGGCTGCATCCGCCAAGTTACAGGTCATATTACTTTCACCATAGCGTAGGTCCAAGGTTCACACATGCGTATTCGGTAGTTTCCAGCCAGAGAGATGAACAAGCTGCTCGTCATTTCAACATCAAACAATTTTTAAACATAACTGATGAAGGTGAGATCATTACGTCTTCAATGGGTGAAGACTCTATATAGCCCTTAATAAACGAAACCACCATATGCAGTAACAGACCTGGAATAATTTCCGTAAGACTGTTTTCTTAACATTTAATAATTTTTCCATCGTATTTTAAGAAGATATTGCATTTGAAGATAAGCATCTATAATAAGCAGCGGTACTATTATACGATTTTATCAGTGCTGTGTAATATTGCATACGTTCTTGTCAAATGTGCATTTTCACCAGAAACCTATCCCGTCTTAGAAACCTCTTATCTCACATACAAACCTTCAATCAGGCGCATACCTGGGTCCCCGCCCGCCTTCAATCAGGCGGGGACGCAAGATAGTGCCCCCTTTTGCCTTCAAAAAGGAGAGAAAGAAATTCATTATTATTGTCCATTATTTTAACGAAGTTTACCTTTAAACATGTCATCAGTATTACTTATTGAAGACCTCTTACTTTTTTTGCGGGGGGGGGGCGGAATGGGCCTTAGGACAAATTTACATTTTAAAATCCTAAACGAATTATATATCATTTTTAAATCCTAGCAATATAAATTTCAAAAAACCTTATGGTCTGTTAGAACTTTGATTCTCAGCTTACGATCTATCACAATGAGATCAAATAGCAATAAGCCTAGTATACGTCCGAATGACGTCATAAAGGTTGTCAGCAAAACTGTCAAGTTCCATTTTTCACCCACAATGTAGGAATATCAGATTTCATGCGGTAGTTGCCTCTAAATGATGGCAAGAAAGGGATGCCTAGTTGTGTACCAAAGAACATCAATTTTTAGTGTCATATCCTTATTTCATCCAGTTAAAAAATTGCCCAATTTCATTTCCACCGTATATCCAGTACTTATGACGTCATAGTAACGTCCTAATGTGAAGTGTTTGTGCTTTAATAATTTTTCCATTGGGGGGGAGTAAAGTAAATCTAACCTCTAGCTATCCGCGGGACCAAATTAAGGAATAAAATGTGAATAAGGAAAATCCTAGAGGTTGGTACACCCACCCCTCTCGGATGTTTTATAAAAATGGCTCAGGTAGACGAGGGTTCAATTGACAAAATGTCCATTATACAGGTAAAACTGACAAATTCCTACATTTCTAACTTAGCATAATGTACGTGGATTTCTAACAGAGTACAGTTGTAAATCTAATGAATACGGTATTCTAGCATTCTTTACCACAGTAATACTCATCCGATCCATCGCTACAACCGTCGAGATAGTTGTTGCAACTTTGTGATATAGTCCGTACACCAGCCATCGAGACCATTGAAAGTCCCCATTTTGCATTTGTATCCTGGAATTTCTCACCAACAAATAAAGTAAATTGAAACGATATAACAAAAAGAATATTCAAAAAGCACCGACTTTGTAATAACATAACACAAGCACTGTGCACATACATATAAGAGCTCATATATAAAACATGCATCACGAACCCCTTCCACTACCCGCATACAACACAATATACTACCTTCCTTTCTGGATTTCCTCCTGGTATAATAGGATATCCATTGGTCAAAAGCAGTAAAAATTCTATAATACGCATCGGTGGTTTTCGCCAGCGCACCCACCGTATCCCTACTTGCCGTGCCACTAATACCAAGTGTCATTCACTTTAGAAACCAGTGGACCTCCTCCGTCGCCCTAGTAAAACATAATTTAAGTGGAAAAAGAGAAAATGTGATTATATCTACGTCTAATTTTCGTTACACGTCATTGCTCGTATCTCGCAAATTTGGCAAATAAAGTGGCTGCTGGTTAAAACGGAGTTAGGTAAAAGTCCGTTTACATTTTCAAAAAAGAATTACTTCGCGTTTTGTCTTAATTTTATATATATATAATTGTTGCTTTGAGAGGGATAGAACAAAATCCTTGCACGGGCTAAAACGAAATCGCACCTGATCCATGATGATGAAAATTGCTCTAACTAACTTCAGAACTTATGCTACTCAGGTTTCATTCAGGTTGCAGGTTTATTTCCATCTCATTTTTATTTCAGCTTACGTTAGTAAGGCAAAATTATATTGGACTTCAGTTCATAAATCTCATACTTTAGAAATTACACAAATTTATACGTATTACCGATAATACAGTGAGAGTCAAAAAGAAGTTAACCGACTTTATGATTTTTTATTTGAAAAGTAATTTTAAAACCGTCGGTAAGCCCTATTAAACAAATATTCTCTCCCGCTCAATCCGACAAAAATGAATCAGTTGATAAGTCCTAAGAATTTGTCAGCTTTTACGGAAGGTGAATGCATTTGAATCGAAACATCTGAACATGATCTGAAATGTAATATTTATTATCTGTTCCCTGCAGATGGCCAGCGCACGATAGGGTTGAAAAAAACCAGTGCGGCTTGGCAGTTCGAAACGGCGACCTTCGTATTGACTCGCACGACCGCTCTTAATTGCCCAATAAGCTATCAAGCCTGGGTTGGTAGAGGAGCGTAGAATATTATCTATATATGTCTGAAATGGTGTTCTTCGCTTTCCTAGCAGTATGAGCCGTAGACGGTATATTTAATTATACGATCTTGTATTAACAAAAGTACAAAGAGTTCCTGCAACCAATGAGGTTTCATCCACAGATTATATGGTATGCATGAAATCGATCATCAAACTGTGTGAGTAACATGATTGGCACCTCCCTATCAAATGCAACAACTTTTGTAGTTAAAACTAATTGCAGACATTACTGGGTCCTGAACGTGTTTTAAGTCTAGCAACGTCTTGGAAGGTAACGGACTCACTGAACTTTACTGCCTTTAAACATTAAATGCGCTTAATGTTTTGACAGCCTAATAACCATATTTTTAAAGATGTATAATAATTTGCATAATGTTTATTTAAAAGACCTGAAATTGAGGACGAGCGTTTAGTGATTTTTGTTTGGGGGCACGCTGAAACAATCTTCTAGGATTTCAATGAAAGAGCTTCGAAATGTCGCTTGGGGGCATTTAAAAATTAATGCACTTGTGTCAGTTTTCCAAACTCATAATGGGACCCCGCCCCTGCGCGTGCATTGATTTTTTTGCAAATGCGCTCACACCAAATTATTAGCCATTAAAGGAATATGTCATGATTCTGAATATGTGGAAAATTTGGTATGATGGAAAGGGTTAAGTACCGTAGATTACATTAATCAAAATACGTTGAAAATTGTCCACATTGGTTGAGTATTTTGGGCCCTTTTAATTTTCCGCTCCGTCCAATATCTTACTCGAAAACGATCCGACAAATCCCCCACGCGAGGCCAAATGGGGACGTCAAATTGATGACCATCCCCTAAGTACGTTACGTCGTTGTGACCATCATATCGCAGTGTTTTCCACCTTTCCTATCAACTGCATCGATGTGTTTTTTATATCAATAATAATAAAACACAACGAAATAAACAAAATATGTCAATTCTTTAACTTCGTTTTTAAATTTATTATTACTTCATATCCATCAATAGTACCGTGTCAGCAATAACAGTCGAGTCAACAGGAATGTTTTTGGGTCAAATCCCACTGACGTCACGACAACGGAGATCACACATTTGGGCGCGTTGACAGAAGCGGGCGAAAATCCGGCCCGTTTTTCCTTCGTATGTCAAAAGCAAAAATTAAAATGGCTCTATTTTGTTATTTTACACTCAAATGTATTATTTTTTCGGGAATTCTGATGTATGTAACATATATTTTATGAATTAAATCAAACTGACTTGACAAAAATCTTGACCAAGTATTCCTTTAACCTCTACTACTAGTTATTGGGATAAATTGTGTCTCACTCACGCCTACGACCGTTGGCATTTGCGAGAGAAACCGGAAATTGGAAACGCATGGGTCATCATTGTCTCGCGGTGATTTTTGTCTGCTGTCGTTCCCACCAGTTCTGATATTACGTACGGTTTTTTTATATAGCGGTTATTAATGGCTGAAAATCCAGCAGTACGTATTCACACATTGACAACCGGGCATGAGCGGAGATTCAAGTTGATTTTAGATCGGTAGAAATATAAGTGGCTTCAAAAATATTACAGCACAATTATCGAAATTACAATCCACCATAACAACGCGGTGACTGTGCAGACGACCTTAGCAAAGATTACTAGGTAATCTTTGCCTTTGCTGGTACATACAGCCGTTTTTTGACAGCGGTTGCATTTTCCGGAAAACGCTGCTCAATAGAAACTTCGCACCACCGGGATCAACCGAATATAATTTTATCTGGATAAATGGAATATGCTCAATAGAAACACGCTCTTGTTGCCAACATGAATTTCTTGAAATTACAGCTTTAATGAAGTTATTCAAACACATGCTGGGCATCCATTATCACAAAATCTGTAAACCGCCAATGGCGGTATGGACGGATTGCTTTTTCTCCCTAGGGTATGTGCAGTTCTGGGGCGTTGAATAATATGGGTGTACATAATATGGGTGTATGTATAGTCTATACTTGACGCAAGAAGGTGGAGACCAAAAAAGTCCATAAGCCAGTCTGCCTGCATGGAAGGCACTTGAAGCTAAGTGGACTGTTGGACCCAAACCTCAACAAAACTCCATATCGGGCAGTTAGGCGGTCGCCTAGGAGCTTATCATATTGAGTTTGGCTACTCTAACTCATCTAGAAAAAAAAAGATTTGACTTTTTTGGGAAATGTTGACCTTTTTTGACATTTCCCCACCCCCTGTCAGACCCAGGGGAGGACCCTGGGAGAATGAATTACATGGTTAGTAGGGGCTTATCCCCTCCTACAATATACTTAAGTTTGGGCACTCTAGCTCATCTGGAAAAAAGTTATGGCAAAATGCTTACCTTTTTTGTGAAATGTTGACCTTTTTTGACATTTCCCCACCCCCTGTCAGACCCAGGGGAGGACCATTGGGGAATGGATTACATGGTTAGTAGGGGCTTGTGCCATCCTACAATATATCTAAGTTTGGGTACTCTAGCTCATCTGGAAAAAAAAGTTATGGCAAAATGTTTACCTTTTTTGTGAAATGTTGACTTTTTTGACATTTCCCCACCCCCCTGTCAGACCCAGGGGAGGACCGTGGGGGAATGGATTACATAGTTAGTAGGGACTTGTACCCTCCTACAATATACCTAAGTTTGGGTACTCTAGCTCATCTGGAAAACAAGTTATGGCAAAATGTTTACCTTTTTTGTGAAATGTTGACTTTTTTTATATTTCCCCACCCCCTGTCAGACCCAGGGGAGGACCCTGGGGAAATGGATTACATGGTTAGTAGGGGCTTGTGCCATCCTACAATATATGTAAGTTTGGGTACTCTAGCTCATCTGGAAAAAAAAGTTATGGCAAAATGTTGACCTTTTTGGTGAAATGTTGACCTTTTTTGACATTTCCCCACCCCCTGTCAGACCCAGGGGAGGACCCTGGGGGAATGGATTACATAGTTAGTAGAGGCTTGTCCCCTCCTACAATATACCTAAGTTTGGGTACTCTAGCTCATCTGGAAAAAAAAGTTATGGCAAAATGTTTACCTTTTTGTGTCCAGACACACACACGTACATCCTTACACACATCCAGACATTGCCATTTCATAAGCCGGATTTTGCTACGCAATCCGTCCAAAAATAGGCTTAGCGCTCAATTCCAAGCTAAGGCAAAAAAAAACAAGTTTGTCTCAGAAGAAATGTGAAAAATCGCAATGCGAAATGCGTTTTGTTTTTTTTTGTTTTTTTTTTTTAGAAAAATGCTAATGCGAAATGCGGTTTTTCTTTTTTAATGCATTTTTGGTCCACTTTTTTTCAATTTTTCGGCCGCTTCGCGGACAAATTTTCATTTTTTTTCTGAAATTTTTTACCAAAAAAATTAAATTCAGTAAAACCTAAAAAAAAAATATGCGGTCAAAAAGCAATTTTAAACCTAATGCGCGCGGTCTTCTGAGACAAACTTGTTTTTTTTTGTCTTGGCCTAATCTTATAACAAATTGACAAGTGACCAAACACTGGCTGGATATCACTGTGAGTGTGGTGTATTTGCAAATGAATAACACGTGCAATTTCATTCAAGTTTATTCAGCAGATTTACAAGTACATACACGTATGCTTTCAGTGGACAAACACAGAGTCGTGTTTATTTTGTCAAAGTATATTTACCTCAATGATAACTATGCGTTTAGCCTTAAACCTATTTGGAGAATACCAGACCTTTTTCTTTTAAAACAAATATATCGAGATTCATTTTTTTAGATGAAACAAGAGCCAAACATAGCTAAATAACACCAGACAAAGAAAGGTTTTAGTTTTAAATACATACGCTGCATGGTCCTTTTGCCTCTCCTCGTACACCGGCACAAATCATATTGTCTGTAATAGGATACGGTGCATATCGATTTCCACAGGTTTGTTGATCTTCGATTGCTAGGTCTACTTCAAGCAAATAATCGCTGTAGGAAACTATTAAAAAGATGATCACTTTTGTTAATCCACTGTTTTAATTAATGCTAGCAAGTTGTACAAATATATTACTAATCGTCATTTATTTTAGAGAAATATAGTATATCATAGGTATAGTATAGGTTGGGCATATACCTCAAGTGCATGTTCGTTTGTGTATTGATGTTGTGGCTCACAACTGTTCGACCATATGAAAATCGATTTGATTTTTTTAAAGAACGTAGTGGAAAATGACACAATCCTATACTGATAATTAACATGATAGGTAAGTTGGGCGATCGCTCTTGCAAGAATCAAAAACACCATGTCAAGAATCTTGAAAATATAGATCTATAAAAGTAATTGACAGATGATGGCGGCCAAGATTCATTAAATATAGCAACTCCCCTAAATGAAAGGCAAACCACAAACAGATGGGCGCTTTGATTTGGACTGGTTGCGGGTGTCCCCACGGCCTTTGACCTCATCCTCGTCCGTAATTCATACAAAAAAATAAATAAAAACAATCCTTACAGTGGAATTGATTCTCCAACTCTGACGGTTTTCCGAATAAGAAAATGTAGTTTCATTGCTTGATAACATATAAGTATGTGTTAAACCAATGACCATGTCAAAACTTTGGATTTCTTGGCCGCCATCGCCTGGTAACTGACTTACATGTATAACGCGCTCTCTTGCCCTGTCTAAATAGAGATCTGACTAATTACATTTCAGAAAACAAATTTCAACACCTATTCTGATTGGACTATATACCCAACCTATCCTTGTAAGTGTACATAATATCATCTAATCAGACTTTGGCTTCTATATAAAAACGTGGCTCTTTCTCATCTGCTATGCGGTATTAAAGATAATTACATTTTCGACCAATGATATTAATGTGTTTCAATTTTCGTGAGGAATATCAATATTTAAAAGGTATACCCAGCTGTCCAACCTAAATTACAAAATCTACTCAATTTAATAGAGAATTATTTTAGCTGTAATTTCAGAGAGAAAATTACACTTCTCTGAAATTGTTGACCACTATCAAAGACGTATTAAATTGTGAAGCCATTCTATTGTTGACCACTATCAAAGACGTATTAAATTGTGAAGCCATCCTATCCTACACACGTCAGTGGTCCGGTGAAATTATTAAAAGGAATACCTTTGGCATCCATGCCCTATTACACTGTATAAAAGTGTGTAATCTTCAAGCATTTTGGGAATTACCTTGAATATATACTGAATCACAATAAACAAAACTTGTAAACTTTGATTTTACGGATTTTCCTTAAAGGACGATGGCCCGAATTGATTATATAAAGTTTTAATCTTGATAAAATTACATTGACGCCAATATCCCATCTCTATAGTTTCACGCTGAAATTTCAATCTGTTTTTGATACGGGAGCTAAAAACATCATTTTGTAAGCTCCATAAAATCTCTGTAAAGCTTATATTGGTAGACCAAAATGGAGCACAGTTTCGTTCATAACATCCAAACCAAACATCTTTTAGCATAAAATTTCGCAGGAAAAAAATGAGAAAAATAGTAGCTTTCCTGTGACACCAATATTTTGACCACTTCCAGTAAAATCTCGTGTCCTCGGACGAGGCTATTAGCGATCGGGCCATGGACCTTTAAATACACCATTTATGGAGACTGTCCCTTATTTTGTAAATCCCTTCCAAACAGTACATCAACACTTTCGTTCAAACAGTGTATTAATGTTTACATTTCTTGCCATTCTAATCATATTCCTTTACATTTCAGATAATCTGTTACCTCCGTTCTCTGTGACACCCCAGCCAGTAAATGTACACTTTGTACCGTTGTCGAACAGTCGATCCATTTCATTGGAAGGCGTACACACCGTCCGAACGTAGTCAGTAACAATAAATGGGTTGGCTAATTTCATCAGGGCAATATTTGAGTCAAAGTCTGGGTAGACATTAGAATAGTTGGGATGTACATATATTTCGGCAACTTCGGAATACTGCTGATGACCATTGAAGACATTGCTGAGATCGTTAATGCCGATGAGATAGGTGTTTATCCAGGGATGGTTAAGATAGTCTCTGAGCGATATAAACGGATGGAAGCATTGCTTTTAATTTAAAGGCTGTAATTAGGCAGCACAAGGAATCGCCTTTTAAGTACGGACGACCACAACAAATACAACCCTAACAAATTGAGAGAGATCACAATTAAAATTTGGAGTTTGTAAAAATAAAGAGGAAAGGAAGTTATGCTATCACGGCAACCCATATTATTTAAGTTCTAAGCGTTTGTCCGCAGTCACATCCATCTAACGATACATTTTAACTGTCTCGTTCTTCAAACTTGCAATCGTTCCTATCGGTACCACGTATGCCATATTATTCATTATTTGAATGAAAAGAACAGCAAGTGAGGAAATAAAAAGGAAACAATTATGTTTTATCTTTTGTACCGACGTGTTGGCCTACTGGTTAGAGCATCTGCCTCACGGGAGGCCACGGGTTCGAATCCCGACCGGGTCATACCATAGACTGAAAAAACGGTACCTACCGCCTTCTTGGAGTAGGAAGTTGCGGACTAATTTCCCTCTACTGTAGCTTTCATTGTATTCAGCAGACGTGTCTCGTTGGGTCACGGAAATGGAGATAGGCGCTGCCCTTATGTGCCATTCGGCGCGGGAAGGACTTTAACTTAACATATACATTTTTAGATACAGTTTGGATAACTTTTCTGGACGAAATATTCTAAAATGTATTGTACTTCACAAATAGTACTCACATACAAGACGCTGTGGTTAAGATCCAATCGGGTGCAATAAGTGAGCCACCACAGTTGAAATCATAACCTCCTAGCACATGAGCAGCTTGCCATGGCCACTCCCCTTCCTGTGCGGGCTTTCCACCAACAACGTTAGATTCAGGATCCAATGGGACCGTCTGGTTACCGCATACTGTCTCATTCACTGACCCTGGTATCGAGTTTGGAACGTAAAATTGAGCGACTTAAAAACTGCTGTCTGCAGACAGTTATCATTTCAAGTCCTACCTTACCAAGACCGGATTTTTCCTCCGTTGCTTCACAATTTGAAGACGAGGAGAGGGTTTAGTCAGACTTGTTTGTACCATCGCGCCCGTTTTCCGTGTTTTCAATAGTAAACCAGTTCAAAAGAAATAAGTCCCTCCAAGACACAATGTGAATTTTTGGGAAAAGTTAGGCTCCTACTCTTATGTAAAACGCACATTGAAATGTGCGAAAAAAATCCCACAACACTTAACCTTCTCCTTGAAATGACGTCATTATTACATGTGTGACGGATTAAAAGGCAAACAAACTGAATCAGAATGTTTGGGTTCCAACTTACCATTGGGAAATGGGGGAACATTGTTACATAAGGAGAAACATATACAAGAGAAAATTTGAAATAAGTCCAAATGGTATTTAAAACTGCACCCATGATTTGTTCTCATTTTAGGATTAAAAAGAGTTTGTATAGGTTCGAACCTTTAGTTACACGACTACAGCCTTAATAAGGTTCAATGTTGTCCAGGGGTAAACTTATCCAATGCTCAGATTTTGTTGAAACTGGTGTCAAATTGTTGCTCTGGCCACACTGAAAACAGAATATGCATTTCAACTCTTTGGGTGACATCGCTGCATGCAATTAAAAATGTTGAGGTCAAGATTTGGCGACTCCTATAAACCATGTAGACCCTTGTTACATTTTGCCCTCTAATCATGAAACCAAATACCAAACATTGTAAATTAAGACAAGACGAAAAACTTGACACCAGTTTCAACAAAATCGGTGACTGTATGTATTGGACCTATAGTGCTGCAGCATCAACCATTTTAGGAGAGTGCTACCGGGGCCGGAATAATAACATTTGTCATCATAGCTAAAATTGACCGTAGGGATGTGGAGTTCATGAAAACAGGTGATGACAAAATTAAAAGTGGTGGCAATTTGCATACGACGCCATTTTCCAAATTGTAAGCCATCTTAAAGCCCAAAACACCTAAGAAGACAATTTTGGTGTAAAAGATGTTTTTTTCTGTGTCAAGGAGTTCAATAAAACTATTCCTAAAACTATAAAATGTTGCATGTGCCGATATTTTCCAAGATGGCTGACATTTTTTGGCACAAGCCTTACATTTCTTATTATATAGCCTATGAAGATGATTGTGGTGTCAAGGAGTTCAATAAAACTATTTAAAAACTGTCAGGTAAAGATAAAAGTAAGTTTTCATACGTCACTATTTTCCCAAAATGGTCAATATAGAAAAAGGCAAAATCCTTTATACCTCATGCTATACAGCACCTAGGATGACGATTTTGGTGACAAAGTGGATGTTTATAGGTCAAGGATTTCAACAGCCATATTCTCAAAACTGTCAGATGAGTCGTGAGTCATGTTATTCATGGACTACCAATGTGACGCCCAAAATGTGACACCTTGACTACTCTATATGTATTCACCCAAACATATATCTGGAATTGCATGGGAATTTTGATATTTAGGCCTGTATTATTTTAATAGAAACCATTATTTGTTTGTTTCAGATATGTCAAGAGTAAAATGGCCCCGAATTTCGAACAATTAAATGGTTATGGTCACGTGCACACCTATTGGTAGTCAATGTTTTGGGGTTTTCGTTCATTGGGGGCATAAAGCACAGTTAGGAAGTTCTAAGGAGGAGTTACAGAGGATTCTGTGTTGGTATTAATTATCAAGCATCTGGGTTAATATATTTTACCAATTTGCCGCATTAAGCCTGACATTGCAGTAAGTTAACTCTCTTGGGTACTTGTATTTAAAAATTGGCCTATCTTTTGAATAAAAGTGACAAATGCAAAAAAAATCACCTTTATATTCATCCTACAGTTTTTAGAATAGTCTTATTGAACTCCTTGACCCAGAAAACACTCATTTTGACACCTTCCTAGGTTATATAATAAGAAATACACGGTTTTTTTGACGAGATGTCGGCCATCTTGAAAAAATAGCCGTGTATATAAATTTCCACGACTCAGACAATTCTGGCAATTGTATATTGAACCTCTTGACCCAGACAATATACATTCCGACACTAAGTCACCATAGTAGTGCTATTACCTTTAAAATGGCGGCCATTTTGCAAAATGCTGGTTTATGCAAATTGCCATCACTTTTATTTTTGTCATCACGTGTTTTCATGAACTACACAACCCAATGATCAATTTTAGCTATGATTGCAAATGTTATTATTCCGGCCCTGGTTGGTAGAAATCAAATGCCCTTTTTCACCTGATGCTGCAGCACTACTAGCGGTAAGAACACCATTTACAGCCCTGTCTTTTTATCACACTGTCCTGTACTTGAATACACACTACTGTTTATTACAACTATATGATGGCAATCGTTGTTAAAGAGACATGAGGACGTTTCCAGAAAGAAGCGCAACAATTTTTTTCGAACCCAGGTTTTTATTTTTAGCATATTTGGAATGCTTACCAATGTATTATATCACAACTGAAGTGAATAAGCCGAATATGCCGTCGTCGTGTAATAAGATGATGATTTAGTATTTTTGTCGTGCACGACCAGAATACAACGCATGGTTTTCTATGGGGTTCGATTACGATAGCAGGCGATTTCAAAACAGATTTGCGGTTTTCTTTTGTACTTGTTTGTCCAATAAACTGCAAAAGGTCTCGGTAGGTGTCTTACACCGGACCCAGTGCAATGTGAGAGAATTTGTATCCTCAAAAATCAAAAACAGCCTGGAAAGGTTTCCTGAGTTGATCCATCGGGATTGGAGAGCGTGGTTCCAATGGTTAGGGTATGAGCCTGTGGTGCAGAAGGTCCCCTGTTCGAGCTCTGGCGGCGCCACTTGCTGGGGATTTAATTGGGACTACAGTCTGGATTTGCTTGTAAGGACATTGGTTAAAAACGGAATTCTGCTTCCATGTGGTTCATTTTGGAATTGGGCAAATGATCCATGAGAATACCCCGTCCTTCGAAGGGGACGTAAAGCCGTCGGTCCCATATGTACAGAGAGAACGCCGCATGATAGATTGTAATCGCAGCATTTTCGATAAGAGAGGGTGAAAACCCTGGCTGTCCCCAATTCGTCATGGATCCTGGATCCTGGATCGTGTAACCTGTGCTTGGAGGAGAAAAAACTTGACAATCTTGCTCTTGAAAGGGAACTAGCTGCCACTGGTGCATAATAATATATATTATATATATATTATATATATATATAATATATATAATATATATATATATAGATATATTGATATATATATATATATATTATATATATATATATATATAATATATATATTATATATATAAATCTACAATGGTTATAGGGAGACAGTGGAATAAGTCATTAGACTTATAATGAGAGCTTATAGTTATTTAAATTAATTATATTTTATATCCTTTATTATTCTAGTGGCTTACCCTTCATTGGCATAAAATTAATATTCATATCCGTTGACGGAATAAACCGCAATTCTAAAGGAAGTTAGGGAGACAGTAAATGTCACCCTAACGATTCATTAGGAATACAAAGATCAGTGTCTCCCAAAGGTGCGCTATAGGGTTATATAGATAGATATAGATTATATATATATATATACATATATATATAAAATATATTATATATATCTAGTATAATATATTATATATATAATATATATATAATTCGCTAATTCGTCGTTAGGGGGAATCATGTAAATTCATGAGTTTATTTCATGAGATCTTATAGTTATTAAAATTAATAATATTAATAGCCTTTGTATTCTAGGGTTATCCGTCATTTGCATAAATTAATATTCCTATCTGAGCGGATAAACGCAATACAAAGGGAGGCGTTAAGGGAAGGTGATAGTTCCCCCTACACGCGATGAGTGGAATATCAAAAGACGTTCCCCCGACGCCAGGAGATGCATATATATATATATATTGAGATATATATATATATATATATATATATATAGATATATATATATATATATATATATATAGATCCGTGATAGGATATCAAAACGCTGATATTACACATTACTTACCTTCAACCAACGCATAGCTTGCATGGAAACCACGGTAGGTTGCCGAAATATCGATTTAAAAACAACAAAAGATTTTCCATATCTAGAGTGGAACAGTGATGATAGGATGTCACAGTAAACACCCAATAGTTTATTTTCGTCCGCAGTATCTGCATCAAAACAACTAAGGAAATCATAACTACAAAACTCTTCGTACTCCAACTGGAAGTCCAATATCTTAAGCCGTACTTGTAAACCATCTGGTGCCGTTATTAGATTATGACATCTAATATTGTTCGGATAGTTCTGTGGATAATATGGCGTTCTCAACTCTCCCGGTTCATAAAAAAATGTGCCATCGCAATCCCACACTGAAATTGTAAAATGACTCAATTATGCATATCAAACTTACAAAGATCACTGCCCTCAATCAACACTATACAGTAACCAGGCAGTTAATCTGGGTAGACGATTCATAGAAGTCCCATTGATGCAAATGAGGTATTGCTATTCATTCCGTCAAGCACTGCTGCACAACATCATACAGCGTGTGACGGAATCAATTGTAATACCTCATTTGCATCAATGGGACTTCTATATGAAACGTCTACCTTAATCTGGTCCCAACTATTAGTCTCAACTATGGCTGTGCACTTTGGTCTTCTATACAAAACTAAACAAAACTATACGCGAATGGTACAGTTATCAGTTACAGGGAAATGTATTGCATTTGTTCCAGAGGAACGCGATGGAATTGGGTTGATCATGAGCCGTATTCCTGACCTCCAAATAACAAATATATTTTAACAAATATTTGTAATTCCTGAAAACAGCACTGATTTCAGTAATACACCTGCGCATAGAACCACTAATGACACAACTTTAAAATACCCGTCCTGATTTGATTTTCACGTTTTACAAATCTGTTGTTCGTCCCTGAATAGAACTGTATCATTTGAAATCCCCACCATAAAAAAGACACTCTAATCTCGAACAGATTTAGCCTCTTGCCTTGAGGATAGACATTTGGTCTGGGTCTGCCCCATTTCTTTCGGCACATATTAAACCGCATAAAAGACATGGCAGTCCTTTTGTCCTTATGGGATCAGTGCAATTGGTTTCGTTTAATAGTAATGAATAAATTAAACATCTCCGGATAGATATTAAACCCCATACTACCCGTCCGATATTGAAGTATTATTGAAGTACAGATTAAACGGAGTAAGGCAGTATAAGAAGGTTCACATACCCGGAAGAGTTTCTGCTACAAATCCGTGCTTAAGTTGGTCTCTCATCTCTACCTCAAGTCTAATTGCTTCACTCTTTACACTTATACTTGCTGGGATTTCATGAAAGCAGTATTCATATGCTTCCGGCGAATCTTCTTGATATCCAGAACGTATGAGTAGCTTATCCGTGCAATTTAACGCTGCATCGCCGTGATGGACTACAGCAAAACTAATGTTAATTGAACGTACGTTCACTGCGACGTTAGATGGTGCTATCACAAAGAAAAAGTTGTGTGTTGCAACTTTTACTGCATACTGCTGAAGCCATCTAGGAGTGGCAATTCTTCTACCTTGCAGTGATGTGATAACGCTATCGGGAACTAAATTCAAGTTAAAGAAAACGTAAATAGTAAAAAAGGTACATGAAACCAATTAACAGCAAGATGACATTTATTTAATTATAATAATATTGAAAGCTTACTTGGCATATTTTCAATCTGAAAATGGCGGCGATCAGATCCAGTATATCGTTCAGTAAGATATCCTGTGCTCGCAAGGGCACATACAAGGCTCCCGTTGTCACTCACTATAGCATCGAATGCGAGACAAATGTAATCCTTTGTATTCAGGCAAATATTAGCGCATTCACTGAGAGTCTGGGCTGTTTTTTGTTCAATAACTGACTCGTTCATCAGCTTTTCATCATAGAATTGATCAAAATATCTGATGTATTCCTCTAGAAAACAAATGTAAAAAGTTGAATTCATTACTTCTATTTTTCTGAAACGTTTACAGAACTATATTAAACATAACTTTAAGAGTACTCTCTCAAGTCGAGCCAATAGCGATATATATTCTGAATCAGTGTGATCTGTACTGGTGAACCATTTGTTGACATTGATGTGGTTTGATCTGTAAAGACGTTATTTATTCCAAACAGAGTATTTTGAGGGTGGTAGCGTGGTCTGAGATACGCCACTCATTCAGGACAGTGGATGCAACTCGGATGCCGTACGCGGCGCTGTTGTTGAGGGAATTATAGACTGGTACAAAGTTATATAGGAATTGTATGAATAAAATATTTTATCAAAACTATGTAGGCGACTAAACCATGTGTTACTTCATATTGCATGTTGCAAAGGAAAGCATAACTGAAAGATTTATGACAAACTGAGCTGCGTTAATCAAGACTTCAACCAAGCTGCGTGCTAACCACTAAGTCACCCTTTGCACAGTGCAAACAGTTTATCACTCTCAGGTAAAGCTTGGAACTGGCATTGAAATAAATAGGGATGTTACATAAGGGTGTTTCGAAACACCAGACCTCGAAACAACAGACCTCAGACCTCGAAACATCACACCCGGAAGTTAATTCACTTCCGTGTCTGTTGTTTCGAGGTCTGATGTTTCTAACACCCGGAGATGTCTCGAAATATTAGACCTCAAAACAACAGACCTCAGACCGTGAAACGTCAGACTCGGAAGTAATCTCACTTCCGGGTCTGAGGGCTGTTGTTTCGAGGTCTGGTGTTTCGAGACATCCCCTGGGTGTTTGTATTGTGAGTGGAAAATGAACTTCTGTCGACGGTTTTGGTTAGAGGGAGCAGTATTTGGGGCTATAAATTGAATGTTAATGCGAAATGCGGGATTTTAATAATATTTTTTATTGCATTTTTGACCCACTTTTTTTTTAATTTTTCAAGCCGAATTATCATTTTTTCTGATTTGTTTAACATTTGGAGTAAAACCTAAAACAAAATGAGGTCAAAGACCAATTTTAAAGAAAATGCGTGCGGTCTTCTAAGACAAGCTTTTTCCCCCTTTGCCTTAAAGGTGCTTGTTTCGATTTTTGTAGTTTGTGTTTTCTACTTGATATTAGAGCATGGCACTTGCACATATGCCCCATCAAGTACCGTGGGGAAACAAACTTGCGGTTTTGGTGGTAGATTCAATAATGTGCATTGCAAAGCCCTATTCAATAGATGATGTGACATTTGTTTATGTTTATGGCGCCCCCTGTTGGTGTAAGAGAGAAACTGGCAGGCAAAAGCACCTATACTTTGCATGGGGAGATTCTGTTTTTGCTGTAACTTTTGTTTCGAATTAAATAATACTAACTTTCTTATCAAGCATAATAAGCTAATGCTACCAGCTGCATTTTGTGACCAATTTAGATCAGGAAAGATTCTGCAAGTAATTTATAACCAGATTTTATGTGGTCTGTCACAGAAACTACTGTAATATTTTGCCTGCCAGAAACAACAGAGGGCGTACTGAATGTCAACAAGTGACGTCATAGGTCACATCATCTATACTGCGATAATATTGATGGTTAACCATAAATTCGACGTGTTTTTTTTTTATATCTTGGCAATGAAATGGATTTAAAGGCTCAAATTTCAGGACGACAATGAGAAAAAATACGGAAAGTCGATACTACTTCCGGGTAAATCAGGGGGTCCCAAAGACGATCGGAACACGCACCTTAATGTGTTAATTTAGGCTGATATTAACACCGTAATGTGTTAATAATCGTTAACATTATAAGGGATGTTAGTTTAGTCAGTTAAACCAAACTTTTAAATCCGGTTTTGTCCCCGCTAACGGGGTTGGCCGGATACAACTCACACTCAGCAATACCGCTGAGTGAGGATTTATTGGAGCAAAAGGTAATTGACCGGATGCCCTTCCTGACGTCAATCCACAGTTTTGGGCGGTGGGCCTAGCCTTTGGGCAACTATGCCCACCATGATGCAAGGCAGCATGTGCTGGATGGCCGCCATTAGCTCTCCAGAGCTGACGCCCTTGAAGGTAGATAGATCTTCTTTTTCATTCTACCAGGGTAACCAGCTACCCTTTTCATCAGATTTTCTTAGAAATCCGATGGGGTGACGGTTTAGCCACCGACAACTCGGCCCTGGGACAGGTAGTACTGGTTACCAGGATACCAGTATCGGATGGCCCGATTAAATTATATAAAGTTTTCGTCTTGATTTGGATTACCTTGACCCCATAACTCCACCTGTAAAGTTACTCGTTGATATTCCAATCCGTTTTGATATGATTTTGTAAACCCCATAACGCACTGTGTAAAACTAATTTTGGTCGACCAAACAGCGCACATTTTCGCTCATAACATCCAAACCAAATACCTATAACATTGGAACACCCCCCCCCCCTTTTGAATGCCCAAGACCGCAAGAGCCGTATTTTTAAGATAATCTGCAGTTCCTCAAGCTTGATTATGAAGAAAATCAGTTCCACATAGCCCCTACTTCCCTTAAAGTTCCGAAAGGCCCCATTCAAAAGATTTCAGTTTCCTAAAGACCTCCGTTTCCACAAGCCCCGCCCCATTTCAAGCTATTTCACACCCTTTCCTTTTTAAATGCAAAAATACTTATGAACTACCCCAAAATTCGTGATTATTAAAATTTACTGTTTTCAGCCGGAGTAGAATCATGTTCTTGCGTGCGTGTGTTGCTGCATTTTGTCTGAAAAATCGCTTAAAGATCGCCAAATATCATTATTAAAATTGAGCAGCGGATACAACTTCGGGGACCATGTTTTGCCCGTGAACGTTGTGCCGTATTTCCAACATATACGCTCACACTGATGGATGCACCTCGCATTCTCGCAATGTAAATTTTAGGCCTGCAAGCATAAGATTAAGATTACACAATGTTCAGTACGACGGAAGAACGTTTCCTCGTGGTATATTCGGGCTACTCGGGACTTCAGTAATTAACGCCAAGGCACATTGCGGGTACAACAATCCAAATAAGACTGACTTCTAATCGACCAAGCATATAATCACGTGCTCTTGACCTTGAAAACTAAATTTAGCGGGAAAAACTTCCCCGTGTCAAGTCACGGTGAGGGTCTTCTAGAATTTCAAAAATCGGACCCGTGAGTGAAATGTTGACTTCGGGAAAAAATCACTTCCGGGTATGAAGTCTGTTGTTTCGAGGTCTGATGTTTCGAGATACCCCCCCCCCCCGGTGATTCACTCTGCACAAAACCAATGACCTTGCAAGAAGGTGAATGCATTGTTATGTAACAAGGTGTTTCGAAACATCAGACCTCGAAACAACAGACCTCAGACCTCGAAACATCAGACCCGGAAGTCAGTTAACTACCGGGTCTGAGGTCTAGTGTTTCGAGACACCCCTCCCGGGTGTTTCGAAACATCAGACCTCGAAACAATAGACCTCAGACCTCGAAACTTAACTTAACAGCTAAGATTGTTCACAAATTTTATACGGTCACTGAAAAGAAAATAACTTTTCCTTTAAAATGAGGGGTCAATCAAGTATGTAGCCCAAGTATGAGCTGAGTTACAGACAAAACTTCGTGCCAAAATACTAAAAATCCTGCGTGTGCATATTTGACAACACGTACATGTACAATGTACACTTTTGTATGTGACCTCAACTGACCTCCTATTCTTTACTGTATGGGAAGGTTGTAATTTCTCCACAAAATGTTCTTGTGCTTTACGGTGCTTCGACCCCGTAAAACCTGGTGTTCACTATAGGATAGTTCATGAATCAAACTTACACCCCTTGTTCTTACAAGTTCTTAAATTTAGTTTTAAAGTTTTTAGATCAGTTTGAGAGATTTTTCTCCATTGAACCACACAGTGAATCAATCTTTAGAAACCGGTGATGTACATAATGCGGGACATATTGAAAGGCTGGCTTACCGCCAATATATCAGCCACATTTAAAAGACCGACTCATATATTTCTCGAGGATAACCCCATCAATTTTCTAACAAATCGTATTTTTGAATATACATAATGTTTTTCCACATACTAATCACTGTGTGAAATAGCTAAGCTCAAATCGATGTCCTTCATATAAAAAATCACAACTTCGTAATAAAATTCCGGATTCCCAATTTCGTTATACCCGGTATCCTATGGTATTGTTATACTATACATACATGTTTATTGCGTTCAAACGAAAAACTTTGGAATTGAGGATTTTAGGTGACTATCTTTAGTTCCCGTTGACTATTTTTAATTAATAAACTACTGAATTATATTTCGAAATCTCTAAGTCAGCCCTTAAGAAGGGACCAAAAATAACCCAGTAAATTACAGGTTGGTGTCCCTCATCTCGGCAATATGAAAGCTCACATAACACATTCTCTATCATCATCCCTGGTAAATCCGAGTACATTTGTATTCTACTCGGAATGTGTTCGAAATTCTCGTGAAAAAAGTACATTTCGAGTATAGTTGTATTGTACTCGAAATGTTCTTCTTGTATTTAACAGCAAAAAAGTTGTCCTTGAATTACACTCGAAATGTACTTTTTAGATCCTAGGTTTTATTTTTTTAATTTGAGCACTTGGTGTGCTCGAAATGTACGTTTTAGTAATTAAAGCTGTACTCAAGATGTACTACACAATCCTCAGGTGCAAAATTGGAACGTGAAAATAGTACTTAACTAGAGCTAATTGCGCTCTTGCAAGAGTACGAAAGTTAGGCGGTTTGTGACCGTTGACTCGAAAAGAGTTGGTCGCAGGAAGAGGTCACAAATGTCATTCTGTCATCAACAAGATGCACCATGCAGATTGCAAGCGATTTTAATTTGTTAAGAGCCTGAGAATAAATTCAGAGGTTTTCCTGGAATGCCCCTGTAATTGGGTAAATGTGGTATCTGGTCCAACTGTGATGATAGCCTTTAGTTTGTGGGAGTAGGAATCTGTAAGTTTCAGGAATACGCCTTTAATGGTAATTTTTGTATATGGGTCCATCTGAGAACACCTATTTATGAGCATTCTTACCAGGCTATGCCAAGGAATCTCATAATGAGAGCCTGTCATTGAAATATGAGAAAACTCCGCAACTCGCATGTGACAACTTAAAAATCAACTCGTTACATTTTAACTACAAATATCCCATTCAGGAACTCGCAACTTGCAGTTTTATCCACACCCATATTTGTCGCACTCATGTTCCCTAGCACTTATTTCCAATGAAACATGATTCAAACACTAAGAGTTACCGAACTATAAACTATAGAAACAAAATGTATTAGCTAGTGTAATCACTTTATTGCCATTGTCAGAGTGGTTCGACAATTAAGCCTCCAAAATTAATTAGTTTGTAAAAAGCCAAAGAGGATATTAATATAAACATCTCCACTTCAATAGCTTTAACAATTGTGAGTGCAATTTCATGTAACAAATTACACTGTATTGGTGATGTATACTTCGTATTGTAATAATATGATATATTAATAGCTAGATTAGAAAAAGCACAAAAAAAACACATACCCGCCACGGCTGCATCAACAACAAGTGTACAGTTGTATACCCAAATTGCATTGAAACATATTGGTACACAGAAGGACCCTGGCTGATTTCAGTTCAATCCAGTAAAGAAGTGTCAATATCACTCAGCATGGGTCAAAAAGTTCAGGTTATCTGGATACAGTGCACAGTGCTTGCGACCTGTTAAGTGCCAGTCTATATACTTAGGTCATTGCCAATGAAAAAGCCCAAGGTTATGAAAAACTTGGTTAGTTTTTTGCGGCCCTATGCAAACCTTTGATCATCAAACAAATCACATCCCATGTAGCGCTTGACGTAACCATTACTCTGTGTGCTTGGGTAATCAGCGGTTAAGGAATGGTTAAATGTAGGAGGGATACACTTTTAAAGAAAATCACACTTTAGCCCTGTGGACCCCTACGTGACCTCTGACCCCAAACAAAGACACCAATGCTATGCTGGTGGGCCAGGTAATTACTCTGAACGAGTTAGGTCATTAGAGGTCAGCCGTTAAGGAGGAGTAGTGGGGGTTTTTGAAAGAAAAAAGAAAGAAAGAAAGAAAGAAGAAAGAAAAGAAAAGAAAAGAAAAGAAAGAAGAAGAAAGAAAGAAAACAATAAGTAGGCGAAACGCCAACCTTAATAATTAATAAAATATTTAATTCTGATAACGCGCGACAAAACCCAGGAAATGCTCAGGGCGCCCTATGAGTACATTTCGAAGTTTGTAGTACATTTTGTAGTACTGTTTGGATTGATTAAAAATTAAGAGTACAGTGTTATGTTACTTTTTCTCTGGACATTTCTGAGGCGAACACTTGGAATGTGCTTTTCGAGTACACTTCGAGTACACTGTTTTGATCATCTTTAGAGTATAGTGGTATGATCAAGAACATGAAGTATATTGTACAGTGAGTTCCAAGTGTACTCTTTTTCTATACACAGTACCGCAGAACAAATTGCGAGTACGTTGTCATCGAAATGTGCTGTAGACATCTCCGAGGACCAATTAGACATTAGTACTTTCGAGTACATTTCGAGTTCAATCTGCTCAAAATGTACTCTTTCTATAGACATTACCACATAGAACAAATTGTCTTGAGACTCATGAAGGGAACTATTCCCTTATTTTGTTTTGCCATACAAAATATTGAGCAGTAAAGCAATGAATGAGTGTAGCATACATTTTTCAATATTATTTTTATCCTATTTGCACTAATATGGTGCTTCATTTTTTAAATGACCAATATTTAGTGAACATATTGTCATTATCTTTTGTAAAAAGTTCAATGATAAGAGTGTTTTTCTCAAAATGGTAGTTTCGGATAGGCTATTGTGCCATACAAGGTTTGTTCCTTTGGTAAATATTTATATAATATTGGATGGCTGAGGTTGATAACAGAAAATATCGCCCGAGCCTAGATCAAATATCGGGCGAGTTGAAGACGAGCCTGATATTTTCTTGGCGAGGGCGATATTTTCTGTTATCAGCCGAAAAAAGCCATCCAATATTATTATTATTATGCAAGAAGAAGCTGACTTGACAAAAGTAGTTTTAAAATGGCTTCAAAACTAATAAAAACAGAGTATTTGCTTGACGAGTTGCATGACCGCATGCCCGATATTTTTGCGTATTGTGCAGTGTTGGGCGGTACGCGCTAATCGCACTGTGGTATTGCACCACAGATGCATAATAATCATTCGTATTGGTACATTTAATGCTTTGACTATATAGTACACGACATTGGAGATGTTTCAAACAGGTGTATGCTCTGAATACGTTTTCAAACCACAATTGCCCTTTATTATTTTACCTACCGCAGTAACCCTCATCTGATCCGTAATCCTCACAATCAAACTGCTGGTCACACTTCTTAGCATAATCCACGCACCAGCCGTCGGCGCACATGAATTGATCATAATCACACATAAAACCTGAAATTACAATGTTAATTCGCAAACGTATTATCACTGTGTTTTAAATGTGCCCCATCCGATTACAACATCTGTTTCTCTGTTTCGTAGGAAGGGTCATCACCAACGTACTTTTAATTCAATTTTTTTAATATGAATCCGACTTATCATTTTAATTTGTGTATTTGAGTGTATTACAACAGCCCAAAGAGTACGCTACAACATATTTTCCGGTTACCGTAAACAAACTTAGCTTGTAGTATCATAATGAGAATATAGAATATTTTGCAGATAACATTTGAAAAATACAGGGTTTCTAATGATACAAAATCGCAGGTTTGGTGATGTGAAACGTGGGATCGAGACTGAGGATTGGGTTGTGCCTTTTAAAAGTTATAAACCGATTGGAGCCTACCAAGGTTAATATTTGAGTGCATTTCGACCTCTCAGTGCTCAAGATCATCCGAGTATTACACCGACTCTTAGCTGCAATAACAGATTAGTGTAGTACTTCGAACACATATCGCAACAGTTTCGGATTCAACCGGTGTTGCCCGTGTGCGTGCGTCAAACAGGTTGGACACCCCTGAGCTACTTACTTAGTACCCGAGGTGAACAGTAGCTATTCTTTCCTACGATGTGGCAGAGAAATGAAAAAAATGTGGGGAACTTTGTAAAAGAATGAGGTAACATTTGTACAGAGATAAATATGAAATCACGTCAATTGTTTTCAAATGTACACCAGTGTATTTGCCGTGTTATAAGGATTAAAAAAGATATGGTTTGTCGAGGTTCCGACCTTTACTTACATCCGAACAGCCCTAATAAGGCTCAAGGTCATCCTGGGGTAAACAAATACCAGGGAAAAATACCCAATGCTCAGATTTCGTTGAAAGTGGTGTCAAATGATTGCTCCCAGATAGCACGCATATATTGCCCAACAATGGTTCCCCATCGGTAATTTGGCATTGGCATCACGTGGTTAACGTACATTGGGCATTTATTAGTTTTCCATTGGCTAATGTGATATCGGCACCCTTTAATTAAGAAATAAAGGGTGATGCAGTATCCTTTATGGGCGAATAATGTGTCCGAGGTCGGAAAAAATAAATAATGGACGAGGCGCAGCCGAGTCCATTATTTTATTTTTTTTCCGACCGAGGATACATTATGAGCCCATAAATAATACTGCAAACCCTTTATTTCTATTCTATTACCGAAAACAGCGTGATATAATGAGAAAATGCATTCGCGACCCATTATTGCAGAATAATGGGCAGTAAACTGACCAATCAGAATGCTGCATTTTCAAAAATGGGCAGCAGAGGTAATAAAATGTCTAATATTGGCGCATCATATTGGCAATCGACCAGCAGCCAGTATAGAGCCAATTATTGGGACAACGTTGGCCCAATATTGCCCTTTAGGCTAATTGTTTGCCTAAAAATAGCAGGAATAAGAAACAATAAGAACATATAGAAATACACTAAAATCTCTCAAGGATTATTGTTTTGATCAGAGCACATTATTTAAAAAAAAATACACTATATATTACCAGTTTTAATAAAAAAAAATAACAAACTACTTGACTAGCTCAAATTATTTAATTAATTTATTTAAATAAAGCAGTTTGAAAATATATAAATATTTTGCCAATAAAAAAACGATATGTTCTCAATATTGGTTCAACATCTATTTACCAAGAATTGGCCCAATCTTGGGCCAACTTTGGCCGGAGCCCAATATTGCTCCAATTTTGGGCCGATGAGCAAATAATATCGGACCGATAACTGTAGCTAATACTGGTCCGATATTGAGTATATATTGGGCCAATATTGGCCTAATATCTCCATGTTATCATGTTTAAAAATGCATTTTAAATCTTTGGGTGACAGCTTCTACACATCTTACAGGTGAAATGCTGTTGCCTCTACGCACCATGTAGACCTTTGTTATATTTGGGACTCTAATATGCAACCAAATGCCACACATTATAAAATAGGGCAAGACAACCAATTTGACAATATTTCCATCACAGCATTGAACCTTATTACCTGTCTGTAGCCGTATAATCAAAGGAACCTAAACAAACTATACCTTTTTTTTGTAATGAGACAAATACATTGGTGTACATTTAAACACAATTTGACGTGATTTCAAATTTACCCATGTACACATGTTGCCCCTTATTTTACAAAGTCACACAAACACACACATTTGGGTACCCAACAATTCTCATTCAGCATCTTTCAAACTACGGAAAATCATCTTCAAACTCTTCCCCAAACTTCTAGAATGGGAGAGAGCAGACATTTGGGAGATAGCACACATTTGTAAAACATCTCGAGTACAAAAGTTTTGTTGAGTGACTAAATCTGTAGACAGCCTGATAGGCACTCGTGCACCGTGATTCGTAAGTGCTGCAAATGGTGCCGTAAGGAGAAGAGGGTCCAAGGGTCATTTTTTTTAAATCGATCCATTCATGTTGAAAGGTCCACATTATATAATGATTTTAACAATTCACCTTCAGGTTCATTCCCACTGAATATAGGTGCAATCCATTCTTCAAATGATGATATTCTGGTGTAAACATCTGGAAACAACTTATCTGCACATCCATCTCCAAAACTTACTACCCCAATAAGGTACCACGAGCCATTGAACTTTGCCACCATAGGTCCACCATCGTCTCCCTTTTACATGCAAAGATTGATAACAAAAGGCAAAATATTATTTTCGATAATCATGACATTATTTATAGAATGGATACAGAATCTATACACAAGAGATTAATAAATATTCAAAATTATCAACGTTACTGTGCCTACTACAGCCATATACATAATAGTTGTTGGAACAATGACCTGAAAATGACCTTTGATCTTTTGCTTCTTATCGATAGAAACTCTAAGACCAGGAATCAAGTATTGTAAATATGTGAATATCGAACTCATTTTAAGCACTATGAAAAACGATATCAAATAAACCCCAACGACCTTTGACCTCAAAATCCTGAACATCCCATTTTTTTAATGACAACCGTTGTCCTCAACATTAAATAGTGACGTTGAACGTTCTGATGAATGCTCATACATTTTAAAAATTAAACATTTTAGGCAGCTTCAAGTTTGCAGTTTGCTCTCCTCTCCAGTAACCTAGGTGTTGCGTCTGTCATCAGTGCCTTCTGCGAGCGGATAACAGCGTATTTCGCGAGCGCCTTGCAGCCGTTTGTTTACTTGGAACGCACCTTCTACCTTCTACATCGCACTGCCTTTTCTACCAACCTTCATAGTACACCACACGACTTGTCTGCTCCAAATGGAGAGTGAGTTTTCTCCATTCAAAAACAAGTTATTATATATATATATATATATATATATATATATATATATATATATATATATATATATATATATATATAAATATATATATATATATATATTATCTTGCTGAAAGGCGGATTGAATCAGGTTTACGTTTTCGTCGTTGTAGAATGCTGATGCGTTGTCAAAGGTATCTTTGTCGTATGAAATATCTGAAATTCGTATGCTTATGGAGGCTGATATATATATATATATATAATATATATATATATATAATATATATATATATATATATAATATATATATATATATAATCATAGGTGCTAAAGGGTACGCACATACCGCATTTTAAGTATTTTTAAATGGCCGTTAGGCCTATCAAGAAGAACAAGACAATTGGAAAGAAAGAAAGATCAGAGTAGAGTGCTCTTTTGAGGCTTTCTTCTACTCTGATCTTTCTTTCTTTCTTTCCAAATGACCTGTTCTTCTTTATAGGCCAAACGGCCATTTAAAAATATACGCGTATACAAAATGTCTAGCGACGGCCCTGTATGCAAATACAGAATCTGATTATATTTCTTCAGAATATGGAATAAAACTATTGAAAATCTCCCAGGAAACGAATGTCGTATTGTCTTTTCAGTTCTGTAAAAACGTTATTCCATGGTAAAACACAATGAGTATTTTGAAATTTACAATAGTCTTTTATACATTAACTTTATACATATGTAGCAGGGGACTGTAGTGTAAGAGTGTGCGCTTCCGGATAAAATTGTGAATTTTTGCACACAAGTACTTTAGGCATTGATAATCCATAAAATTGATGGAAGCACTTGCCAATCCCCCTTAATGGCCGCCAGCTTGGGTTTCAAGGTTATACAGGGGTCAAAAATTTAAAATGTTCTGAATTTGTTAAAAAGCAGACCATAGTGTTTGTCTGGTCACAAGGATTCAAAAAAAGTATAGTTTACACTATCTATGGCTTATAGTTCCGGAGTTAGGGGGTAAAAACTGTAAAAATGGTGAAAAAGTCAATTTTGGTGTGTACATGGGTCAAAAGTTAAAAGTTGCTTTGATTCA